>JAYRBW010104913.1:0-41726 GCA_036023295.1 Invenusta paracnida
ATATCGATATTGAAACATAGACAATATATTTGGAGACGCGGTTTTTTATGATACAGCCTATATAACAATTTTAATTTGGTGGCCAAACTCAATAGTATATACTTATTTAAATGTTGGTATCTGTTTAATTATTATTTACGCCTATAAGCAGTTTGAATTAAACATTAAAATGAGTACTTCATCAAACTGCAGTGAATGTACATGTAGTTATTTAACCATTTTTTACATTACAGTTTTGCTAACATGTCTTTGCTGAATTGCTTAAAAGATTAAATGAACAACAATACATAAAATCAGTAATAGTTTAAACTCTCTAATTACTCTATGAATTATATGTATTATTATATATTGTAGAACAAATAGAACAATGATGTTTTGTATGCAATAATTTTTGTAAATATTTTTCATTTTTAGAAGTAATTTTATTAAGACTAGCACTTAATATATGCACCTGTTAATATGTTATTTATACTTTAAACATGTCAGTTATAAATAAATAACATTAAACAGTTATATTTATGGTTTTTATTATATTGCGCAGTAAAAACATATTAACGTCATTTTGTTTTCTAGATGAAGGAAAGAATATAATAGTAAAATATAGTGTAATAGTGTACAAAATATTTACTGATACACGTATCCTATTTAGATAAACCGGTTAATGGAAATAATATACATATTTATACATATATGATACCAAAATCTTCAATTAAAAGCTGAATAATTTAGTTTATTTAAGTATGATAAATGTATGTTGTGCACTATTACAATATATATGACTATATGCTTTCGTTCATCTAGAAAACAAAATGACATTAATATGTTTTTACTGTGTAATATAATAAAAATCATAAATATTACTGTTTAATGTTATTTCTTTATAACTATATTTTATGTACATATATCATAATATAATACCAATAGCAATAATAATAACTTATTCTAGAGTTTGTCTAGTTCCCCTGTTCATTATGAGAAATACAGAATGATTGGTAGACATATACAACAACGCAACGTGCCATAATAATCCATAAACTAGTTGGAATTTCGTGGACAATTTATTGCGTCAACAGTTACAAAGCATTTGTTTAACTATTAATGGTGTGCGTTGACAAAAGCACCAGGTGTACTGTTCGTTTACGTGTTGAGTTTATATTTGAGTCAGGCTTATGTGTAGATCATTTTTCGATGTCCAATTTTATTCAATAAAAATCAAATTCAACGTTTGATTGAAACCATCCGCATATTAGATAAAAAAATAACCTATTAATGACAATTGTGACGTCTAATCCACGCGGGAGCATAGCACGACTTTCTCAATAAGAATATTTCAAATCACACTTTGATCAATCTGTCGCTATGGTATCTGTTATTTTTAATTATGAAGATTTACCTTCTATATTAACCCTTAGCTAATTGGTTAATGCTAAATAACATAGAAATATATATAAATGTTACATTTTACAGTGTTGTTCACTTTGACCCAATATAAATGTTTCACAAATAGACACGCATCATTTTCTGAAACACTAAAATTATTTATTTAATAAAATAATGCAAAATTAACATAAAAAATAAAATTTCGGAATATCCATTAAATATCACAAAAAATGGGTTTTGTGCACTTAAAATAGCCTTATAACGGTTGTTGGAACTTATGGTTGAACGTATGTATATATATTAAAGCCAGAAATATTGTGTATGTTAAACTATGATTGGACGGGTGTGTTAAACATATATTTTCTTTGAGATATATTTTATTAAAAAAATGTCAACAGTTTTTGCCATTACTTGGATGATACTTTATACATCACCTTGTCACGACTCTTGGTGATACGAATGACCGTTGTCTTCCATCCCGTTCTATCTTTAGTCAGGTCAATCAGCTAGGTTGTGAAGTGTTTGACCTGTCACAGCCTTCACTTCATCGATTCATCGAGTGGGAGGTCTTCCTATTTCCCTCGACTAGTCGAACATACTGGATCTTCCTAAGCATTCTCCTTACAATGTGTCCAAAAACGGTGAGCTTTTGCTTCAGGCTCATTGAGTTCAGCCAATCTTCGTGCCGTCCAAGGTATTGTCAGCATTCTTCTCCAGTACCGCAAATCAAATGCATCGATTTTCCTCACAGCCCGTGATTCAACGCCGTATAAAGCTATTAGAAATACCATAGTGTGCACCAGTCTCTTTTTGGTTTCCACAGTTACGTTTCCTTTCTTCCAGATATTTTCCAGTCCTGACATTGCCACTCTACCTAAGCCCAATCTCCTTCTAATCATGTTTGCGCTACCGCCATTTGCCACTATTTTAGACCCAAGGAAGAAGTAACTGTCGACCTCCATTTTTTTCGTTACCTAACATGAATTCTGTTATGTGCCAAGAAGACACCACTTTGGTCTTCTTTATGTTTTAAATACAGACCAGCCTTCTTGTTCTTTACGTTATGTACGTTCTTTATATATACTAGGTGTATTTTTTCTATAAAAATGACAAAATTTAATATTTAAAATAATGCTCTAAATATTAGATTACGTTATCTGGTATACATATTAATTTAAAAACAAAAAAAATCATATACAATGGAGTAATTTATTATAGTGTAGTATAATATCCAAGGCGATATGTGAAATATAACAAAAATAATAAAAATGGGTTGATTTAAAAAATGAACATCTATAAAATCGTCTATAAATGCGATTGCGTTAGTTGGGGAAGAATCACTTTATTCCCAAATTAAAATACACGCAATTTTTAAAATGCGCTTAAGTCATTGAGTTGTCCTTAATTATGTTGAAGAAAATATAACATGGAATTTAATTAATATTAAAATAAAATTACATGTGATTATTATATTTTAAAATCAATAAGGTAGAGAAGATTCATAATTTAAAAAATTGTTTAATTTACATATGCTAATCTTAGCACTATCTCTGTTCTAAAATTAACACTAAAGATATTTAAAAATGTTAATGTCGCATTTTCAGTGAAATAAATAAGTATAACATTTAAAGTTAGTATATAGATCATTTAACTATCAATATTGAAATATAATAAGCGCAGTTTTTTTCCTCGAAATGTTAAAGATCTTTGTACAAATTATTATAGATAGTTTAAATGTAGTTTTATCGATGAAAATTGTAAGTAATTGCTATGTGCAATTAAAGTAATACATACATAATACAGGAAATCACATGTAAAAAGCGCGCTCCAAGAAGAGTTGTGAATTAGTATCGTTTTACACTGAATTAGCGATAACTATGAATATATATTTGGAATGTATATAGAAGTGCTTTGGCATAACAATCCAGTGAATGATGACATATAGAAGAGATCTATTCAACAGAAATGTACTGTTATTTGTGACAACATTTAAAAGGAAGTCTTTACATAGGTACTCTAAACATATTAAATACAAAAGAATATATTTCTAAAAATGCTACAGTGCAAGTAGTAAATCTACAGTGGTATTATTTTGATATTATAATCACATCTCGCTAAAAATAGTAATTTTCTCGTAATGTTGGCGAATAGGTCATATTATTTACACTGTACATTTCATTGTCATTTACTGAAAGGTGTATACAGATCTGGCTAGTATATATACATAATTAATTATTCCAATTAGTTAAGGTAACAGCAACTGAGTTCGAATGTTAATAAACTTTTGTCACGTATTTAAAAAATGTGGTGGACTATATTTATATTAAATATACATTTTTATAACTAAAAAAGTATAGCAATCTTTTTAAAGAAAATGATTCAAAATGAATATTTTAAATTTTTATCTCATTTATGAAACAGGTCATTTATAAATATTGGTACAAAACAAATTAATTTGCTACAACTTTTCACAGGTTGACAACAACATTACAAAAATATGTTATACAAAGGATTTTCGAGAATTTGTTAAGGTTAAATGATATGTTTACAAATCTTACAATTAAAAACACGGTTTTAAAACATATTATACTTAAAATGTAAATAAATTGCAAATTTATTACTACAAAGATTACTGAAAAATTAGTCCAGCGAACAATATAACAGAATGAAAATTTTCAAAATTTCATAACGATTAAATAATCACAAAAATAATAATTTATATTCTGAATATATTGTAAAAGTAAATTTAAATTAATAACGATTACATTGAATTTAATCGCCCAACTATTATATCTAACAATATGACACCAATGTTTATGAATGATCTTTGAGATAAAAATTGAATTGTAAAAATGTTTAATGACGTTTAATTGCTTGGAAAGTTTGAAAATAAGCTTTATCATAAAAACAAGATGTGTTACAAAGCGTCAAATCTTGAAAGGAAATAGAAGTCTTAATATATACATCAGACGAATATTATTACAAAATTGTAGACTATATTATATTATATCACATATTATTGTATACTAATATAAAACAAGTACATACTTAATGAATCGATACCAATACAATATTCCGGCATTACTAGTTAAGTTTTAAGCAATTACTGACTGGATTTCTATATATGAAAGAGTAATTCAATTATTCCTTCTTGACTGGTTATGTTTTAAATAATTTACTGGATGATGAAAGAGTAATTAAATTAATTATAATATATTTCTTTTATTTCCTTATTTTTGTCAGTACTTTTTGTCCGACAAAATTTTCCCTCGAAAACCACTGGTCAAAAAGAAATAACTATTTTCTCTGTCCAATCAAATTTAGTTCCAATGCCGGGGAGAAGACCTCTAAAAGGGCTTAATGTGACTCAAACGATGTAGTCTATCGGCAATCTTGTCGATCCCTACTAGCCTAGGCTCCTTCTTCTCTCCCGTTTGGCCCATAGTATTGCTCTGGTTCACATTCAAACTATGTTCAGGTGTGCGTCTTGTACTTGTTGTTGCTACTAGGCAACTCACACTTCTATTATTGCTGTTATTGTTGCTGCCACCGCCCGCACCACCACTGCCACTGCTACTGCTTCCCACCGAATTGTTGTAGTTCGTGTTACTACCACCGCCACCACAGACACCTCCAACACTAGTATATGACACTGGTGGCAAACCGCTGGTCCCACCACCAGATGGGCCTCCGATGGAAGACGATGAGTCGTGTGAATAGGCGCGATAATCAGCAGCTACGTTACCTTTGAAGTCTGAAATGAAAGATGAAGGCATTGTTCTAAAAAGTGAAAACAAGATTAAGTATCGATTTTAGCTATTAACACGAAGCTTCAATCTTTTAATAATTTTTATGTTAAATCTAATCTATTTTTTTAATTGCAATAAAAATTACCATAACACGTGCATAAGACAAACATACATTATTATTCAACCAATTTTACAATATTAAAAATTATGAAATATTTCATATAGAAAAAAAGTAAATTATACGAAATTATTCGGTAGGTGGAAAAAAAAGCATTATTTTAAATTGATAATCTTTAATAATTTATTACACCCTATTTTTCGTTTATTTTATTAGTATAAATATCTGTTCTCTTCTGTTATGATATTACTATTAAAACATATTAACTCATCTCTTCTTACGATAATTGTCAAGCATATATATTTCTTAGCTAAATAATAGTGCATCTCAACTTGAAATTACATTCTGCAAATTTTCATAATAAACATTTTGATCGATTTAGACTAAAATTAATTAACAAATCTTTTTCTGTCTAAATTTAGTCAGAACTAAGTCTGTGTATCACTATTTAGTCCTACAACTAGTCAAGTAAACTCTGCGTTATACAACAATGTTAAATTTGTACACCCCAGACTTTAATCTAGGATTACCTAGTTATTTTATTATAAAACCACTCAATCTTAGTTACCATGGTTGGGTAGAACAGTCGCAAAATCATATCGGTCAACCACGACGCGCTGTCTAAGCCAGGGATGTCGGGTAAGCTGACTTGCGGTGGCCCGAGTGGAGGGGTGAGGATCCAGCATCCAGGAGAGAATCTGTAACGTTGGAAGGAAAGAAGAAATTGCCGGTAGGTAACAATCATATATAGTTATACAAAGTATTCAGTTTTGTTAGACCAAACACTATTCGTTAAAATGTTCATTAAATAGAAGTTTTCAATCTCATAAACATAAATAAATGCACTCTCAAATAAATAGTCTCCTACGTAAAAGTTAACACGCGATTATAACTATAAAGTAACGATGGAAAGAGATTACCATAAAATACAATTTTTAAATTTTAAACATGTTATTGTTCTATTAAAAATAAATTAACGCGCGAAAATATGATTCGCTTGAATTTGTTATCTTGCATTTGATATCTTGCAATAAATATTCGTTTGCATTTGAAATAAATTATATAATATTTTAAAACTATCATACAGTATCATTACAGTATTCAATATTATAATATCCAAGTTTTGAATAAACTATTTTGGATAATTAGTTCATCAAATATATTGCATTATGATTATTTAACTAATATTATAGAATTAAAATATTTCATTTTCAATGTTTATGATAGAATTACAGAAATTATTACACATACATTTATAAAAGATTAACAATTTTATAAAACTGGACATGATATACATAAAGATAAAAGATAATAACAATATAATATAATATAATATAATATAATATAATATATACCTAAGGTAAAATTGCGGAATGTAAGACACTGGGTAATATTGACCAATTGAAAATATTAGACCTAATGACAGACAGTAGGAACATTAACAAGAAATACATCAAGTTTAGTTTAATAGTTGATTTTTATTATAATCAATATGATAATTTATTGTTGCATCAAATTATAATATTAATATTAAAACATATCGTACTAAATTAAAGAGAAGCTAAATTCGATAAAGACTTAATAAACTGTTCTATTGGATAAAGTTAAATATATTTAAATGTCTATATTAAAAAAATAGTTCTCCTATATAGTTTAAACGAAATATTTTTAAATTAAAATATGTCGACAGTCAAAATATTTTTAAATTAAAATATGTCGACAGTCAAAATATTTTAAAAGTTCTGCAAATTAATGGTGTTAAACGGATATTGTTCATAATTAACTTTGCGATAAAATAAAAAGTTGTGACTAATAATATTTTAATAATAAAAAAATTCACCAATATTAAAATCTGTTAAAAAATTCAATCACAACAATTTTTAGAGTATAATTCTTTAAAAATAATAAACTAATTTAAACATATTTATAATAGTAATACTAAATATTTACATTGTTACTTATTGCTGAAAGTAAGTAATATGTGTATTTCAAATTTTAATATATTATGTAAAAATTTCCAATCAACAAATATTTGGATTAAATAGTGAAAATTACACAGGGTGGATTCGAAGAGAAATTATTTATTGAAAAGTATAATAATACAAACTGTTTTAACTGCCACAATTTCTACATGTTTTAAACTACTTATACATTATTATGTTAATACAATAATTGTTTTAGTTTGTAATAGTTTTGGTACCTCCAACATCTCTGTAGACACTCTTGTTGGTGGCTTTAGAATAGCCTGAATTGTCTCTTCGTAGTCGTAGAAGGGATTTTCTCCGAACATCAAGGTATAAAGTGTGATACCCATAGACCAAACATCTGCAGCAAAGCAGTCGTATCTGGAATATATTCAACAAAATATGTATATTTGAAAATATTGCATAACTAATAGTTATATAAATGTAGCATATAACATACAAATGTAAAACATAAATATACAAATGGCATAGTTATTGCTTCATAATATTAATTGGATAAATCACGTCCAATGAAAACATTATATACGTCATTAGTGCACTTTCTCATTTTATATTATACTAGCTCGAATGTATGAATTATTGACAAATGATTTATTATAACTTCTTAAAATAACAAATAACAACAAAAATACCCAAACGAAATTCAAGTAGCTTGAACATATTAATTGAATGACTAAAAATAGACTAGTTAATCGTATATTCACACTCGGACATAGGATCAGAAATAATCATTACATAATTCGAGTCGCAAATTAAAAATAATAAAGTAAAAAATAATTTATATAAAAAAACGAAATTTTACACTTAATTGTTTGATTATGTTAAATATTCAACACAACAGTAGTATTATAAATTACAATTAATTTAAAGCCTTATAATAAACAGGGTAATGTACATGAGCTGTATGAAAAATATAAGTAGTTCAATTATAATGAAGCATTTAGGCAACTGACAAATTAGTTTTCTTGGCTTTTTCACCAATATTTTCTCTTATTATAATGACATCTTTTAAATAGAAACAATTTGTATTTCAAGAATATAACCATAAAGAAAGACAACCATATTTTAACATACATTTTGAGATTATGGACATTATGCAGATTTTTGTAAGGTTTCGATATAGAAAAAATAGCATCAAGCATATTTGCTTTGATCAAGCAAATACACAATAATATATTCAATAGTATCAGCATTTATCTGTATTCGTAAACTAATAGATCCTATACACCTAAAGAAATAAAAAACAACATGCTGTTATACTACTTGTAAGTAGCAATTTATAATTTTTATAATTTTAACATTATTTTAAAAATAAGAAAATTGCAGCTTTGACATTTTGAAAAGAAGATAAAGGTTCAATCTCAGGAGTAATTAGTGATATATGTTAAACATAAGACAGGTTTTAAATTTAAAAAACTAAATACAGTACGCTAAACGTAATATTCTTACATTGATTATTAAAATTAAACTTGAATTTATGCAATGATAGTAGTCCATTAAAATCTCACCCATATCTTTAACCTTATTGTAGTTTATGAGAAACTATCGAGGAATATAATAATAAGTGGCAAACTTTTTTCCCTCATATATCCAGAAATTATAATTATAATTTTACTCATACCTACACACTGTTTTCATTCTAGTTTAAGAACGTATTAAGCGCCCTTGCATCGTATTTTCAACTTACTGATTACCAAGCAGGATTTCCGGACTACAAAACTCCATGGTACCGCAGAAGGTGCGGAACTTCTGTTCCGGTTTCACTCGCGTAGCCGCACCAAAGTCGATCAACTTGATGCGAAAGCGCTCGTCCAGGATGATATTCTCATCTTTGATGTCGCGGTGAGCGATGAAGAGTCCGTGCATGTAGCTGATGGCGTCTACCAGCTGAAGATTGGGTTAGATTCATGAACGTATATACACAGTAAAAGTACGAGCAATGGACATACAAAATGCACAACTAGTTCAAATATTTTCCCATTGATAGCAGCTATTCTTTTCTTTGCTGATTTCTATATAAAGGTTTGATGTTGTTATACATATACATATATCAACAGAATGACTTTAAACAACTAGAGAAAATAAAGAGAGAAAATAAATACTCATTGAATAAACTCATCAAAAATAGTAGTCAATATTTATAAAAAATAAAATCGTAACTTTAAAACAGAGATGCATTATTGTGAATATTGTGTTATTAGCATAAATAATGACCAAGAAAAACTGCACAATCCATCAATTGTTATATTAAATAGTTTTTAAAAGTTCTAAAACCTAAAAAGGTTAATTCTATATCAGTATAACTACTTCAAATAATTTCGAATTTATGCATTACTTTAACTAATCATTTTCCTTCAATAACTGATTAGCCTACATATTTTGAAAAATATGTCAAACAATTTTCTCTAAGAAAAAAGTGATGAACAATGTATTTCTGGAAGAAAAAAATTTATGAAATTTATGTGACATATTATGTGAAATTTAATATTGTGCTAATATTATTATATTAGTGTTGTGTAAGTTTTGCCAATATTGCTATAACATATGACATATGTTATAGCAATATTGGCAAAAAAAATTATGCATTGTATAATTATGCATTGTATGCATTGTATATATGCATTGTATAAAATTATACATTGTATAATGTAAGACTTTATATAGAACGGTTTCTATAATAAAATAATTATATATGTAATACTGTATTTTTTTACATAAAGTTCTGTATCACATTTTCAATTGTCATAAAAATTTTAAAAATTTCTACCAATTTGTAATAATTTTTTCAAGACTACAAAGACAAGTAAGACAATAGTAATTGATAGCATACTTTTTCGATAAATAAAGCACGACGTGTTTACTATAATATTCTACCTGTCGGAAGATGTAGCTGACCAGCGGTTCCTCAAGATTAGGCGACCGATCGATGAACTCAAAAAGATCCATGCCTTGTCCGTGTTTGGCCATGACCAGATTGAAGTGGTCCCGCGTGTCACACCAGTCCAACACCGAGACGATGTTGGGATGATCCAGCTGACAAAGCATCCAAACCTCGCGGGGTACCATCATCATGGACCCCGCGTCACCTTCATCCTTTGTCTTCGCGCCTTCTGGTGTGTGGTGTGGTGGTTGTACAGGTATGTAACATGTGAAAGGTATTATTTAAGTAGGAAATTAGTTGTCTGTATTTCATAACATAGACAATGTTTCTCTTTAATAGTTATTAGCTATAATAAATTTAATGTTCGCACGTATCAAAGCACATGACATAACAAAATATTTGTTCAACAGATAAACTTAATATTAATTTATATATCATCCAGTGATTACAATTTCAGTAAATTTGATAAAGCTAATAACTGCAATTAAGTACGTCTAAATTATTTACACAAGAATACGTTGCTAGACAATCAACAGTCTAACATACAATATAATCACATTTTCATAGAATAAAAATATAATTATGCTAGCTAAATCCAAACACGTACATAATATATGCAAATATAAACATTTATTGATTGAAAATCGAATATTTATACACCAATAACGATATCAACAAACACCGTTTGTGCAAGACTCCTAATAAAAGGTAATCAGCAGTTTTTAGAACTCTTTAATCTAATGTATTTTGTGAGATTATATATTATATGCATAGTCTTTAATGTGAGCTTATGTCAAACCTACAATTAAAATTAACGCCTACACCTAAGAGCTCATATTTTGTCAAGTGGTTTATAGATAATTATATATAGTTAACATCAATGGCAACATAATATTCGGCATAGGTTATATTATTACTTACTCTCTATCATAATATGTAGAAATGGAATATAAACTAGAATCAGCAAGCAAATTTAATACTAACTTTTGTCACTTAAATAAAATGTAAAAGTATCTAAAATGTAACTTTACCAAAAGTGCTTACTAAAGAAGATATGGTATCACAATAATAAAAATGGTATCAAACTGAAAGATTTTATAACGAAGTTGAGTTTTTCATTTAACTTGTATTTAAAAATATTTTAAAACTTGTTATGCATAGCAGTAACCCAATAAAAATTTAAATAAAGTTAACTCAATCTAATTGTAATTAATTAAAGTATCAGCGTTTTAATACGTAATTTAATCAATTGCTGAATAAATTAGTGATCAATAATTATGAATGTTTATTGTAATAAGGATTACATTGTAACTAAAAGCAAAACAGCTAGATATGCATAATAATATTATATATGGACTTAATAAATTTCCGAACATTAAACGATAATTAAAAACAATTAATTAGTTAGAAACATATTTATACGATTAGTAGTTTTTAGTGTTTTAAAAGTTTTAAACTTATTTTATTTATTTAACAGTTTACTCAAGCCGAAGACAGGACTAGACTACTACATAATTAAAATATAGGTTTAGATATTGAAATAAGCTTTTAACATAGTTTTAATGGACGTCAGGTTGCAACGATTTGCAAGTTCACGAAATTTCTGTACGCATTATGTATATACCAAATTAATAGTACAGAACAAAACTGTAATCATGAATGTATTTTAAAACCTCTAAGTCTCTACCGACCTTCAAGAGTGTCACCTCCAGAAAGACTGACATCCCCAACATTGGAAACAAGCGGAGGTGCGACGGCGGCTGAATTACTTCGATCGATGACACCGTGACTACCGTCAACGTTGTCGGTGGCATCAACTGCGGTGCAGGCAAAAGAGCGAGCTCTACCAACCCCACTGCCCATGACCCAGCCGGAGACTTGCACCAGATGATCGGGCGTTAGCTTACTTTTACGGATATACTTCACTACAACCTGATTGGTTGGTGTTTGAGGAGAAAGAATGGGGAAAATATTCTAATTACGAAACATTGTTATATTTATACATAATTTAATTAAAATAAATTGTAAGTCAATTGGTATTAACACAATTAAAACGTATTAAGCACACTAAACATTATTATTATTACATTAAATTCAATGTCTTGATAAAAACATAAGGAAAATGCAGAAAATATGCAAATATAAGTAAATATTACAATATTAAATTGCTTGATACATTCTACTTTTGTCGTTGTCTACATTAAAGTTGTTTATTTCAAATGAAGCTTAGTATGTGATTAAAACTAAAGTAAACAATTAGTAAAATAAATTCCTCCTAGTCATAAACAAAGAAGAAAGGAACACTGATCATGTCAATATCATGGTTGATCACCCACCTCAGTCCCGTCAGAAACGCGCCTCGCAAGACGCACGAAGCCAAAAGCCCCCTTCCCAATGACCACCAAGGGTTCATAGTCACGATCGAAGGGCTCTCCACTGGTGCTACCTGCGTGAACAGACTGTTGACTGTCATCCGCCCCTCCAGCAATCTGGTCGCCTCCGCCCCCGTTCACAGCTCTTCTCTCCTCCCCATCTCCTCCCTCCTCGCCTCTTTCTCCATTCTCTTCTCCATCCCCACCTACTGAAGAGGTCAGTAGACTGTGCAGAAAGAGCTGTTGCTGCTGCTGATCCACCAGTGACGTCAGCATATCTGTTGCGGTGCCGGCGATGCCAGTTGATGAGGTGCCGGTGGGTTGACTAGATGTAGAGACGTGAGAAACTGATCGGGAGTAGGCGGCAGCGCTGCCCAAACTTGGCTCAAAAAGGTTGAGCATCTATGAATAGAAGCATACAAACAAACTAAAGCATTATTATAAATTAGCACAATGCATGTATACAGTAAATGTGTATCTTAAGCTTTTGAGCGCTGAATAATCATCTTATTAAATGGTATTCTACTCATTAGAATGATGTGACAACCGAGAATGTCCTTGCGACGTTACAAACATTTATTAATTTCGGTTCATTTGGTTGCAATTTTAACTGAAGCTTTTTCTAGCAGATTTGTAAAGCATAAATACCATTTAGAAGTATTGATGAGTCAATCAAAAGAGAAATCATAAAGACATATAACAAATTATGGCTATTTTGGTCTCTTTACAGCTTTAAGATTTTTACACTTTGGATTCTGTCAATCAGTATTACACTTTACAATACAGGATAATATATAATATATGATACAAAACTATAATTGTTACATGTTTTTCCCTTGATTCTATGATTTCGCGTGTTTTTCATTTTCATTTTTGATAAGTGCAATTAATATTATAATTACGTATAGTTTTAATGCCTATGTAGTAGTATGCAATAGTATGTATCTATCATTCTTATTTATTAAAATCCATTATAAAATGAATCTTGATTTTTTGCAACATAATTTTTGTGTATTATAATACTTATAATAGTGTTTTTTATCGTTTAATCTAATTCTTATTATCATTTTATCGTTCTATTGTTATTAATAGGCAACATTTATATTACATATTTAAACTGCTTAGATTCAAATGTTAATTTGCTACTATTTGAAAGTGAGATAATGATTGAAGAAGACGTATAAGACAAAATACATATTTAGAAAGAAAGGAATAGACATCACAAAGAATTTTAAATAATTATTATCCTACAAAAATAACGATATTGTGTAATTTGACATAAAATTAAATATTATCGGAATGTTCCTGGAGTAATAATAACCTTAATTACGTAATTAATTCACATTATATATACTCATAAACGTAGAGTAAAAATCATAGAGCAGCCAAAATATTATTGAGTTTGTATACCTTATGTTGTTGAATTAATTCTCTATGCCTATCTATAATAACATTTTCGCATAATGTCGTTTATATACATTTGTATATATTTGTGTGTCAAATAATAGAAACAGCAATATAAAAAAATAGTAATAATGTTTATTCTAACGAACGTAGATTCATCGGACTTTGGTATCATGATTAAGGAAGCCATTTTAATTAAAACTCATGGCATAATCCTTCCGTGAATAGAAATCTAACAACGTGCTTTATTCTTTTAATCAATGTTATCCTCTTAAATTCTCTTTATCTTTGTATGTGTGTTATGCTCTTCTTGTCTGCATTAGCTGTTTTTTTGTTTGTAAAACTATTTTACCCACCAACAGTATGATTTAAAATATATGTATATATATTACTCAAGACTGTTACATAACCCGCCACTTTCATATTTATTGTACTTGAAGAGGCCTTGAAGAGCCTTGTCTCGATACTTGCAGTGGAATAAAATGTATTTCAATTTAATGTTGAATTATTTTTACTAGTACAGGACAAATACGAATATATTGAAAGAAAGGTATAATGAAATAACGATAATTAAAAAAAACATAATTGTTCATAGAAAATAAGTTACAAATAATTAAATTGCAGTTAACTTTAGAATGGCATAGAACTAAACTACTTTATATATTATACAAATGTATTTAGAAACGCAAAAGACATATTATATGTCGAAATTTTCTATAAATCATACTGTTAGAGAATATTAAAAGTTGATTGTATGCTTTACAATAACTACTAGTTCAGTTGCTATAGCAAACATGAAAATCCCAAAACTATTGAAAACTAACTAAAAAACAATCTTCAAGATTTCATTATAGAAATCAATTAGTATCTAAAGATGTTAAAAAATATACCACGACAAATATATAGGTAGTTAAACATTAAAGAAAAAGATTAGAGAGAAACGTGTGTATTTTTAAAGTTGTCTATACGGTAATATGAGCCGCTTTAAATGATTATAAGATTGACGAAAAATATGAAGTGGTATTTTTAAGTTACTTAAAAACAGAGTACACATAATTACTATCCTTGTAATTTAATTAAACTTAAAATAAAGCTAATTTAATTAGGAATCTAATGAGCTACGTTTGCAAGTAAAGTAGAAAGATTTCCCTAATTTTGACAGAATATGAGACAATTCGGAGGAAAGGTTCTTTTACACGGCTTGTATCATATATAACAGAAATAAAACTAAAATATATAATAAATAATAGTTATATATAAAGATGAGAGTATTATTCATAACAAATATGATAAATAAAACGTATAACAATAGAGTACATTATCTAAGTATACAGTGATTCATTCATTTAATATTCTAATAAAAATATTAGTATTATATCAAACAATTACTGCAAAGTTTTATAGTAAATTCTATTTGCGACATGTAATATTACTGTAAAATAATTATAAATCGACAAAACTATAACATTTTACAATACCCGTGACTGTATAAACCGAGGTACAACCGTTAATTTGAAGTAGTAGTTTAATGAATTTTTTGTGCATTTTGATTATGAACTGTAAAAATGATAAGTAATCTATTTTTGAGGTACTTTCTGAAGAGTTCAATTTACGCCCTGCACTATATTTTAAATTAATTTAACGAATATATTTTTATTTTACATAAAAATAAAGTCTGTTTGAGTTTCTTTTTACTATAGATTCATGATAACAGTTCTTTAAAGATTGTATATGTTTAATCTATCCAGTAAGGGTAAATTCATACGAGTATTTCAAATTTGAGGGAGTTGCAAAATATTTTATATCGACCATAAACTCAACGGTTACAAGCATCACTCTTCGTCATGACTACAGCATTAGTATCCAATGTATAAGTTGGATTAATCTTACTTGTTTTTCGAATTTGTCAGTACTGTGAATAGTTAGCTACTTTCTGTATTGTTAATTTTTGTGCGGAATATCTGTAGTTTTGTCTCCAGACAATATCTAAACGTCTCAAATACGTTGTAGAGAGTGTAAACTCAACTTGTACATCGGTCTAGTTTACATGTACACACAATATTATTACTTTTACAACTCCGAATATTACAAAAAATGTATAACATTTGTAATAGATTTAAGTATAGACAAAAAGTATACATAAACTAACCTTATGTCTTAGCAAGCTTTATGTTTGATTCATGAGTTGGGTAGTAAAGGAAGGGTTAATAACTTACCTCAGCAGTAGAGAACTGTCCTTGTAGGCGTCCCCCGCAACCACCAGCCTTCCCCCCTCCCACTTCTCTGCTCGGCTCGCGTGACCACATGAAACTGCTCCCAGAGAGTGAGAAAGCATGGGAAGGGAAACTGGGCTGATCGGGGTCGCGACTCACCCACACTAACCAGGCATGCGACTCTTGACGTCTGCGCTTGTCAACATCGTCATCACTGGTGTCTGTAGAGTTTGATGTAGCTGCTACCTCCCCGGAGCTGCTTACAGTGTTTGTCCGGTCTGTAGTAACAAGTGTATCAAAAAATAAGTTTTCATTGTTAATCAAAAGAACTCTGGAATTTAGTACCATAGTTCTTGTCATCAAACGTGTGGGTGACAAATTAATGATAACTCAAAAAGGATACAATGACGAGTCAATAAAGATTTAATAACTATTTTAATTAAAATGCATAAGAAGTTAATGGAAAATCAAATAAGATTCAATGATGAGTCTAATGCGATTTTAACAGTTAAAATCTAGTTAATCACAAGTTAATAACAAATCAATATTAATTCATTGTCCAATTAATTAGGATTCAAATACGAGTAGTTAACGATTTAATGTTTGTAAAACAATATTTATAACATATCATAATAATATCATTCTTTGTAAAAAGCTGTAATCCTTCTTTGAAATTGCTCATTTAACAGTATACTTTAAATAAAACTAAAGCAAAATAAATTGCGCTGTCTCCATTTTGTACCCATATTTATTGAACCAAATAAAAAGTATAGATACAAAATATCAAATTTTACATGAGAAAGACAAGCGAGTATACTATGAGATACATTGTTGTTATTTATTTTCATGACGTATATTATAAACCATCGCTTCTAGATTATATTCTTCTCCTTTAGAGAATATATCTGAAATACGAAACTTTAAAAAGTTAAATTGATGTAGTAAATGAAGCTACTTCGTATGAAAGATATTTAATTTATGTGAGGAAGAGAAGAGAGTCCATACCATCGGAAACACTCTTAACACCACCAGTTTCAGTTGAACCGCTTGCAAGTTCTATTCGACGAACGGCGTAAATGAGGTCAATTTTGGTGCCATCTCGGTGCATTCCAAACCCACGGAAACTGCCCTCGAATACGGCAGATCCTGAGACGCCACGTCGGGAGGCTAGAAATGGAGAAAAACTTTTCAAGTAAATCGAAAGTGGAGATTTCAAGTATTGATGAATAAATTATTGTCTATAATTATTCGATAATTCAAATATTTGAAGCCCACATCAAAATTGTACGTATTTTGTGTTAAGAAATTAATCATTTAAGCATAAACGAATAATTAAAAAGATTAATGATTGGTTTATTAACATTTTAAAGGAAATATGTCAAACAATAAATGTTTCCAACATACCAAAGTTATTTTGCCTAACTTACGAAGTCTGAAAATATTAATTTATGAGTTCTAAGCATAAATTAAAACAGATAAACAAATTTCAAACTCGTTAATTTTGTTAATTAAATCTTAATTCTTAGAGCCGCCAACTTAATTTTATGAAATATTTAGTAATAATTCTTATTAAATAATATTTATAAAAAGATAACAATTTATTGGCAGCATTTTTTATTTATTTAAATTAAAATGACTTTAAAAACTTACAAGAATATGTAATAACATATTAATTAGTATAAAAAGGCGAACATAATAAATTTTTGTTTTTTATTTCAAACGATATGTGCATTATATAAAGCTTTTAACACATAATATTGAAAACAAATAGTTGATTTTTAAATATTATGTTTACAATAAAATAAAAAATGTCTTACTAAATTGGTGGAGTTTGTACAACATAATTTTAAATTATTTATTAATGCATAGTTGTAAATATCATTCGATTATTTTCAAAAGTATAAGGATTGCATTTTCCATGTACATTTATAGTCGTAATGTTAAAATGAAATAAGAGGCACCAACGCATTGCGTGAAAGAAGAGGGGAATTCAAACATTGTTTAAGAATCGATTTCTTCAACTAAAATGTACCTACATAACTGAGAATCTATTTAATGTACCTACATAATATTACAATTCTTCGAAGTATGATGAGAAAAACTTCTACTAAATTACCACGAAGTAGATATTTGAAGAAGTAGATAAAAGTCCCCTGTGAGGAGTCACTCAATAGTTTAGAAAGAAATAAACCTCACCCAGAAATTACCTATCTATGTACCTGCAGACAAAACTTTTAAACATATATTTTGTGCATATTACTCCCGCATTATGTATCTTCCTTAAGTTTTATACCTTATACATACATTGATAACATTTACGTCAATACATTCATTTCAACTGTCAAAATATATTTTCCTTGTCTTCAAAAATGGTTTCAAAAGAAGGTCGAACTCGAGCTTTATATTATAAATATAAAACTGGGATATAGTTACTTTGAATATGTTTATATAGAGTTAATTTTGTTATTTCGAAATAACGTCATTTATCAAAGGTTCACCACAACGTTAGAAATAACATATAATAAAAATGTTATCCAAAAAATTAATTTGACAACATTGTTTTTGCTTATAATAAATAATAAATAATAAAGCCGATTGACTTATTCATATTAAAACTTTATAAACTGTCATATCAGTTACCACGGACTAAGCGGTTGGTTATTGTTATGTATCAAACTTTGATATTTTGTTTAAATCTATTATTATTGTTATTACTTCCAATATTTAAATTATGTTGGTAGAAACAGCAAACAAGTAATCATTGGTAAGCAATGGTATTCCTTAACTATTTGACTCATAACCAAATGATATAATAATTTGTCGGAAATAAATGATTCTGCTACTATAGTAAAAAGGCTTAATAACTGAAGGTGAATCATTATCCTTCTGTAAGGCCTCAGAAATATGTTTGACAATAAAGCAAACCATCCGAGATTCACAAAATCTTGTAAAGCCATCTTGACACGCAGACATAATAGAAAAAACACATAAAATCAAGTCCCAAAATGGGCACAGACAAAATCAAAGATACATTACAAAGAACAAATACATGAGTCTAAACATACAAATTCTGAACCATGTTACAGGTGTGGTAGAGTGAATAATTCAGCGGACAATTGTTTTTTTCAAATCTGCAAAATGCAATAACTGTGATAAAATTGGACATATTACAACAGTCTGTATGCAAAATACACCGAAAAACACATTCACAAGGTAAATATTATTCTGATCCTGTTTCAAACTCATCTAATTCAGATGATAAACTCTCCTTGATGAAATTACAAATTTAAAAATACAAGTTAAAACAGATAAAAGGAAAAACTCCTGCTCCAATTATAATATCTATTGTACTAAATGACATGTACCAAGAGTTCAAACTGGATATAGTTACATCGGTCATAGAAATAACAAAAGATACCTACTTTTAAGTATATCCAAAAAACAAAAACAAAACCTTCAAATGAAACCAACAAATATTCTGCAAGCAACATGTGCTCATGAAATGATAAAGGCTGAAGAAAAAGTTGTTATCCTTATAAAGTATGAGAATATTCAAGCTGTCTTGCCTGCCTTTGTCATAGGAGATTCAAATTTACTCGGGCGAAACTGACTATATGAAATAAAATTAAACTGGAACGAAATTTTCAAAATGAATCAGCTGGAAGCTATAAAAAGCATTCAAGGGCAGATTAAGGAAAGAAAAGGACCCGGAACAGTAGCCACAAGACACATTGACCACATCAGAGAGGGTCCCGAGATGAAGCGACACGATACACTGCAAATTAGTGGCATACCATAACGCACTCTTCAGTTAGAAATCATGAAATTAAAGGGGTGCCTTGGGGATATTCCCGACATTGATATGTTTATACTTTTACTTATTTGTTTGTAGAACAAATATTTTCTCAAAAGCATATGCTGTTCTCAGATAATAATAATAATGATTTTAAACGATCTTATTCTAAATATAAAAATACAGACGACAAGTCACTGGTGACTGCAGCAATTTTCTCACAGTGGCCACTAAATGTCGCCGACATTATAGGGTCAATACAAACCTGGAATAAAGCTTAAACTTAAACCTTTACTTTAAATTGAAAATATTCTCTAAAATTTAAACTAATTCATCATTGTCGTATCCTTCGTAAGCTGTAAGTTCTGCACAAATAATGACTTCCCATGTGTTAACTGGCCTTATTCCGTCAGCGAACATATGTCTAGATTGTCCTGTATCGACTACATGCTAATAAAATGCATTGCTTTTCACTCCATAGAATTATAAAGCTAGTGTTATTTCATGCCGTTGTTCCAACGCGTATGCATGTGATCATGAATAGGTTCTCGTGCGTATTATACTGTATGAAGTGACGGTGAATATATTGAAAATATTTTTGTTTTAGATTATGATTGAAGTAAGATAACCTGTGAGAGAAATTTGTGATGTGATTTCCATGGTAGAGTTTTTAAGTGAGTAAGAGAAATAATAATGAGTAAATCTCTGGAGCAATATGAAAGACTTATTGGCTTATCAGTGAAAAATGTGAAGGAAGATTAAAAGGGAGTTTGGGATTAAGGCATCCAAAGACTAGAGACATCAGAGGTAGATTTGTCTGGTGAGTTGAAACAAAGAGCATTACATTTTATAGTTAATTGATTTACAGGGCCTAAAAATGGATAGATAATGGATTGTTGTTATTTATGTTTAAATATAATGTTTTTAATGCGTTTATAAATGTGACTGTTTATTATATTTCAATGCACTAGAATACTTGTACCACGAATTAAACTTACTTAATCCAAGTTAATCAATATTATTATTCTCTGAATATATATGTGTGTATTTTTGTAACATTAAATTTAAATAGTTATATAAAACAGTAAAGAATGAGCAGACTAAAAGCCTATATGGCTTATTCTAAAAATGTATCTATATTATGCTGTGAAGCTATTGTAGATATTTATGGTCCATACCAACAGAGTGTAGTCGATATTTCTGGGGTGTTGAGCTTATCATTGGGGCCTTGACACGATTTCCAATCAAGTTGTCTTCATCTTCACTGTCTCCCAAACTCCTGGTGTTTTGCTGCAAGTAAAAAGAAATAGAGAGGAGAGAGAGTATCAGCTTTCAAAGAAAGAAGGGGAAGATTTAACTTCAATAAAGTATTATTTATTTAAACTTAAAGTACCCTACCAACTCGTGAGAGGTAACTTAATGTGTTTTTAAAGAGAATTGAAAAATACTTTTAGTAGTTTTAATGACACAAATTTATAATATAAAAAAGGTGTATAACTGTTAAACGTTAAATATCAATTACACTCTACACATTTGTTAAAGTAATACAAAACATAATTTTCACATAAAAAATACGAACGAAATTAATTATTGTGACAATAAAATTGTAGTTCTCGAGTAACATCTTAGGGAAGTTTATAAAGCCGGTGTAGCTACGAAATTTTAGTAATTAAAAAAAAGAATAATACGATGGAACGCTATATTTCGGGGTAATTCCATCTTATCAAAAGCAAGTTATACCAACTTTATAAACATATGTTTATTGTGATAATGATTATTAAATACAAAATCTTGTTGCAAATAGTACAATATACAGAATTATGCATTTCTAAATATAATCAATATAATATGTGTATATGAGTGCGTTATAATGGTTAAGATTTAGTTTAGTTCTTATATGTATTACACTTTTTATTAGACTGCTACGAGTATTACAACTTTTAATTTTTTAAATTTCGGTTCCAGTTTCGACAAATAATTATTAATAATAT
This sequence comes from Invenusta paracnida, assembly GCA_036023295.1. NCBI lineage: Eukaryota > Metazoa > Platyhelminthes > Proseriata > Coelogynoporidae > Invenusta > Invenusta paracnida. The sequence continues at coordinate 21,887 of JAYRBW010104913.1, forward strand.
CTAATTTTAAAGAAATCACTGAATCACTTTATCATACAAAATGATCGGGATAATCCGCTGATATTATAACGCCATTTGAAGATGGAACAATATTGGTGAAGCAATACGTTTTACACATTCAATTGCATTGGCCGGAATGATCTAATAGACTTATTATGTTAGTGAAACAGTCACGCAGCTGCTAAATAGGTAAAAAATGAAAACTATTTACTATTGTACTTTTATTAACTTTATTAAAAAGTAGTTGAAATAATTTATTTATATACATACATATACTTAACTATTATTAACTAAGCGAATGCCATAGAAAATCAGACCATGTTGCAAACCATGATGCTTATTAAGCTTAATGTAAACCCAGAGATTGGCAATCAGAGAGTATTTAAAAACCGTATATTGTAAAAATTACTTTCTTAATTGAAAACTAAAATTAAAATGAAAAACCCAACACCTCGAGTGTTTTACCATTACCATTGAAATGAAACAAAACTCGATATATATTGGAGATGTAGTAAACTTAAAAATAGTAGAACGATTGAAGTCATCAAATTTTCGTATTTTAATTTCTTTACTTCTGACCAAACAGTTCTTCGATTTTTGAGGGCATCTGTAGAACTTTAAATTTGTTGACTTTGTTCAATTTTGTCTTCCAGGTTAGTGATGTATTAATTGTGATATCCTTGAGAGTTTTTAGATTAAAACTTGTGTCAATTAAATATTGGGTTAGTTTAACTTTGGTTAAATTAAATACAAAAGTCCATCGAAATATCTCAAAACGCGAAACATTGTGGGAAACATAATGTGAAAGTATTTAATGACTGCTGTCTTCTTTTTAATATATGGTGATGAAAAACGCTAATAATATTAAAGGAAAACTAAACTTGTAATAATTCGAAATATTGATTATTATATATAGCATAAATAATAGTATTCAAAGAATAATAAATGTAGTTTGTTAAATAATTTGCGATTTTTGCATCACCCTGTACTTCATAAAGGTTTACTTTGACTAAAATAAATGTTGTAATTATATAAATTCAAACTACTGAGTGATCCAAAAATAACCGAACATAATATATATATATATAAATAAATAAATATAATGGATTATATATTGTTTGTGTTGTTGGAAATAAGGACCATTACAGATTAAAATTATAGCTCACAGTGTAATCCGATTATATAACTTATTCTCATTCAGATTTTAAGTGATCTCGTTATCTGCAATCTTGCTATATTTTATAACCTGCTAAAGGAAGTGAAATATACCTTTCATTTTATAGTAACTTGTGCTTATTTCTTTCTAATTTGTCGAGGATACCAGAATGCACATTTACTAGATTATTAACACATATAAAACATTTCAATAGTAAAGGTTGTACATATTCAAATATACATTTAAAATAATTTTGATGCAGGGGAAACTACAACGAGCCGCTGGTACTCTAAAAACAAAATATTTCGTATTTGAAGTAACAATAAAAAGCACAAAAAACTATGTAATTACGAAAAAGAAACCTGTAAGAAAATTGTAAATATGCTCTCTGTGATCGTCTTCGATAACTATCGCGTTTCTTTATAGGTGCTATAAACAAACAAACAAACAAACAAACACTGATTGATTAATTAAGCAATTATTTAATCAAGTAAAGAAATGCTCAGCAGTTACTTCAAATAGATGATTACATATGTAAAATAGGAGAACATGGGTATTTAAAAGATTAATGATAATGGATAATTATAATTTGTAATATTTATATTGAAACAAACTCTTCAAGAAGGTTTTGACTGTACATACATAATGGATATAAAATTTTCGTAATATAAATTTACCAATGTTCTATTTTGCAAAACATTGACATGTTTATCTTTTTATACAAAAGTATATATCTAATATAATATATATATGATTACATTAAATGGAGTAGTAAAAACACTAATCTCAGTGATATACATAAGGATGCAAAAAAACAATTAATAAACAAATAAAAATATATTTCGAGACTCTTCGGTTAGTATCTACTAACCATTATCAATTTAATATTAATAAGGAAACAAGTGGTACATGGCTTAAATACAAACAAAGCCAGTTAGCTTAAGACTAAGATTATATTTATGTCATCCTTCTTAAGTTAACTGTCTTAAAAAAAGTCTTAAGTAAAAAGCAGCGATAGTTTAAAACTATGTACCTACCATTTATTTCCTTATTTATATTATATTGATGATGGTTAGTAAGTACTAACCGAAACGTCTCGAAATATATGTTTATATATATTTTTCATTAAGATATTTTGAATTTGAATAATTTTTTACGTTTTTTACAAATTTAACTCTAATTAACTTTTCTACTATATTTCATATATTATTATTTATTTAACTAAATTTACTTAACACATTTATTAGTTTAAACAATTTCATGTTTATTATAAATTTAATTATATATATACATATCTACTTGTATTTGACACGTAAAAAATAAAAAAATATTCGTCAGTAAGGAACTTATCAACTAGGTATAAAATATTAATCACCATAAACAGTATGTTGATAACGTAACGCGCTCACATATATATTATATAATAATATTTCATCAATAGTAACAAAATCCGTACAGAAAAACATTCTGAGTGTAACAGAAAAAAGAAGATAACTAAGAAAATAGCTCCAATTTAAGAAGTTTTCTCAAAATATCAATAGAACGCAATCTCTATTCATAAGAAAGCTATAGTAAATAGGTTATAGCAGTATTTTAAAATAAATTTTCGAAATAAAATTGATTCTTGTTGTTAATTCTTCCACCGTATTGTTTTTATTTGATTATGTATTTTACGACGAGTTTTTCTTTTAATATACGAAACCTTGATAATAATATATATATTGTATTTATTTTGTGCATGATACTTCACAGCAAATAATTATGGTAGACAAGCCAACCGACAAGCAACTAACTTCGGGATCCTCGCAGGTAACAAGATTACCGCCCTCCATTTGCTCTAGTCTGTCTACCAAGTCACTCCCGTCTGCACCAGTCTCCAAAAGTAGTGTCGGTGGTGGAGGTAATGGTGGCTCTGTAGTGAGAAGCGGGAAGTCCGAGTCTGGGGCATTTCGGGCCAACTCGGCGTCAACCTCGGCAAGAAGTTCCTCTGTATCCATGTCCTCACTGCTCGGGTCCCCGCTGAAGGGGGTTGGATGCACCAGACGCACGAAGTTGTAGTGTAAAAATAGCAATTCAAAATTAGAAGTGAAAAATGTGGATCAAAAACTTATATGAAAATTTTGTTTGTTATATACACTGTATGCCGGGAAGACTAACGAGATAAAATTTTTAAAACTTTTACAAAATTAAAAAAAGTGTAACTTGTTAAAAGTCGATAAAATGCATAATGCGATTGAATTATTGATCACAATATTTCTATTTCCTATATTAAAAATTCCTTACACAGCATTAATTATCTATTTTTTAAATCGCACTTACATATCTGTGAGATTTCCGTGCTATTAAACATTTGCCCTTTTTTGAAAGAGTATCCTATAATATAGTATTTATTCGCAGAAAATATAACAAACACATTCAACAATTATACCATTTTTTAAATCTATAAAAACGTATCAAATAATGACAAAAATTTAATGGCGAGCAAATTACACTGAACGTCTTCGAAAATATAAATTTTCCGTTAGGAAATAGACATTGTATGGAATCATCTGAGACAGTCGCATGCTATGTCAACTGTACTTTTGCAAATCAGCTTTTAGAAGTGATCCGAGTGCTTGCTAAAAGTGTTGCTGAAGAAAATGTTTAGGAAAATTTGCAAAAACATGTTTAATTATAATTGTAAGTGTTCTTAAAGAGTATTACAGCGTGATAGAAATATCAATAATTATATCATAAGATAAGTGTTTTTCGATATACTGTTTCTGAATATATTGATCCCAATATATATATCCACCGCCCTTTAAATATATAACATTTACTTCTACATACATACATATCGTAAATTAAAACATGATATATACATACAAATGCATTCAAGAAAACAATGTATGGTGATTTATAAGTGACGAACAATAATTAATTCAATAAAACTATATATTTAGAAATAGAATAAAATGTCGAAGGTTTCTGAAGGAAGACTGACATTGGTAGCGCCTCCTGAATATCCCGAAGAATATCGTGCGGCAACTCCAGATCATCATCAAGATCCTCGTCCAACTCCAGTGGTGCTACTCGCCTTCCACCAGTACCTGCCATCGCCATGGTTGAAGATGGCGCCGTCTGGACCAGGGATTGCAGGGACGGGGGTGGAGGGGGCGGCGGCAGAGCGGTACTGAAGAAGTCGGGGAGAATCCGGGTGATGTCCTGATTCACGAGGTCGGGCAGGGAATAGCCGAAGAGCATCTGAGCGAGTGATGCGTTACAGGAGTGAATGCTGCCGTCGGGGTTGAGCGAAAGGAGACCGCTGATGTTGGCGAAGACCCAGACTGTCACCAGGAAGACCAGTTCTAAATTGGCGGTGCAGAAAGGGGGTAGGGTAATCCATTAACTTACGGGTACAAAGCTTTACCAGTGACTTCACAAAACGCTAATTACAGTGAACATTATTGTAAATAAGTATATATATAGTATTTTTTAAATGAAAAAATTAGCAATTGTATAAAAACAGAGATGTTCTTTGTTTCATATTTAAGTGTCAAAAATTATGCTAATGAAAACTCAACATAAAAACACTATAAATAACTAATAAATAAGTATGCTCTCTATGTATTATACCGAAACAATATTATATATACCCGGAAATGACTCCGGTGTGCTCAAATGGGGCGCAAAGTCCTGAACTTCTGTTCGAGAAAAGTCGTATTTGCCTCGAGGAGCTACAATAGCGAAGCAAGGAAATGTTTTCCCGTTCTTTGTCTTTCCAGTTGCGCTCACTTTCATTTTCTTAAAAAAGATAATAAAATACAAATTCTAATTTTATTATACTCAACTGAATTTTAATATTTTCAGAAAAAAATAGAGAGTTTTATCTTTTGAAAGATAAATTTATAACATCAGAGAAAGTAATGAATACGTAGTATACATAAATTAGACATTTTAGTTATTGTTTTAACCCAAAAATTTAGTTTGATGAATTAATTTGTAATCTGCATTATACTCAATAAGAATAATGTTTGTAAGTTTGCAAGCCAAATACTTGTTAATTATACAATTTACAAAAATAAAAAGTATTTGAAATATTGATATTTTATTCTAATAAATAAACCAAATTTATAAACCGAACATAGAAAATATGTACATCAAAATAAATAGATACATCAAAAGGGATTAAAAATTTATGACAATAAGTCTATAATATAAATCAGCTACTAAAAGAATTTGAGACATTAATACTGACCAATTACTTTATACGACTAAACCAATAATTACATGAATTATACTAACCTGCGCTAGTGGACCACGTATTCCAGCGATAATAGAATCAATTGGATTGTGCAACAATTCTTCATCCACGAAACACTCAAAGAGGCTGCGCGTCTCTCGATCAAAGCCCAGTATCCGACCTTCGCTGTCCACAATCAGCCGACTAACCAGTCGTTCTACCGGCTCCATTATCACTAAACATTTAGGGTCTTCACCAACACTCGATTCTGATTGGCTACTGACACTCTCGTCCGCGCTGCTATTGGTCGAGGCGGACGCAGTTTGATTACTAGCCAGTGGAAGTGCATCTGCTGAACACACGACGTTATTTCTGGCGCTACTAACATTGCCTGTAGCTACTCTACTTCCTATTAGTTCAGTATTGCGATCGAAGCACTTGATCCAGACTGATACAGGAATATGTAGGCCAGATGAGTCGACACATTCCAACTGGAAATAATACGAGAGATGTCAATGATTTACTTTTAAGAAATTAACAATTACATTGATGTCATTCTATTTACACAAAAGTTTTCATATTAAGGATGAAATTTACATTAAACAAAATATTATAATGAAAAGAGCAAGGCATTTTTTCAGATTCACTTAGTATGTATTGGTTTAAAACTTAATATTTACACCCAAAAAAATTAAATAAAATTATAAAATTAAAACCAAATAAAAAAAAACCCTATTGAATTATATTGCAACATCAATAGTCCTAACTCTGTAATATATAAATATATAAATACAGAAAAATTATATTTAAAATAAATTTGCTACTGATAGCATAAGATTACACTTTAACTATGAAAACATTATAGTTAGTCCTAAGTTTGTTAAAAATGTTAAACATATATATGATATAAAAAGGCATTAATGCATCATTTTAATATAAATGACATTTCTTGAAATGCTACCAATCAATAAAATTTTAACGACCTAAACAAACCCATACATTAGAACAATTAATGTTAAAAATACTACCACTAAATATAAAAAGTGGATAAAAGTAGGTTTCGTACCACTTTCCCACTGATTTCAATGATCTCTCCAGTATCTTGAAGATGTGTCTCAGTGACTTGAGTGTTCTTGTACTTGAGTTTAATGAAACTACTCAGTCTCTGACCTGCCAAATCCCCGCTGGAGACGCTGAATAAAGCTGCAGCCATATCGTTTGATGTCAGAATCTTATGGAAAGGAAATATGGGACAGCAGGTGATACATCATTAGAAAAGACAAACTGCTTTTTCATATAGGCATTATAATATATACAATTAGTATAATTATAGCCCTAAGTTAATACACATTTCTAATTTAACAAAAAAAACTAAATGAGATTTAAATAACAATAATTGTTAAAATAAATGCTATTTACGAATGTAAACTGGTTTGTATAGTATTTTATAAATATATTTTTGTAAAACATTTCAAAATAAAATTGTCATTAACATTCAAAATCTGTATTAATTTTAAAACATTAAATGATAAAGACAGCTATATAAAATTATGTCATATGTATTAGCAGTAAGAAATATAAAATCACTTCTAAATTATTCAAAATTAATATGTATTCATTTTGTATATTCGCAAAATAACTAAACTACATATATTAAAAATATTTTCTAGTGCGGATGTTATCACCAAATCCATTTAATTTATATACACTGTAATAGTACATAGTTGGATAAAAGTATATCTATAAACTGGGAATCAGGTAAAATCATTGATTCGTGCTACACTGTTATCGGCACAAATAAAATCAAGAAGAGTCTCCGGAAATTGGATGCAGCACGCAATAGCTACATAAACCAAATGATTCCATAAGCAGAGGCGTAAATAACTTGCAACTCTCTAGGTTGTGATAAAAGAATAATATGTTCCAAACAAATCAGACTAACAAATAGTCCATAACTTTTGCCTTAAATTTCGAAAAGCGTTGTAGAGATAGACAGGTAAGTTAGTTAAAAAGGGAAACTCACTAAAAAGTACAAAACATAAAAATTCGTCAACCTCTGAAAATGATCTTATAGTAGAGAGTGAGGCTCAAATCTATTGATCCATATTTTATTCAGACTACTAAAGGGAAATGCTCTAAAGCCCCATTTGTTATATTAACTTTTAGCTGTTTATTTTGATTTGTTTTATTTATGTAATGCGTAAAAAGTAAAAGTATATAATTATATAATAAATCAAACAAATGTTTCTTTGTTCTAAAATTAAAAATAAAGAAATCACAACTATATTCGGTAATCATGGCATTTAGTTTCAGAAATGTTATTATATAACCATATATTCCGGATGGATAAATTGACTTCAAAATACACCACGCGGATAAAAACAATAATATTAAACACATCAGATTAATTGAGAGCTTTTGCCGAAGAATAATGTTGCAACAATATCTAAACCTTGTAGCTCTAGGCACTTGCCTATAGAGTTCCATGATCTAAACAATTCAATTTTATAGCCGACAAGTGAATATTATTTAGGAAATAAAAATATCTAGTTTATAACCTTTCTAATTGTAAAGCTGGTGATAACAAAATGTGATAATAAATTATGCATTAGCGGGAAAATAATCATTCATCTAAATGTTAAGCTATAATGAACGTAGAATTCATTTGTACTTAAATACAAATAGTTGTTCTTTATTTAAATATCACTCAGATTAGAACTGAAATTACATTTTAAAAGGTTCGTAATTAACTGAAACCCCTTATTTATATAGTAACCAACGAGCGAAATAATTTCAAATAAATAGATTCATTGTTTATTGTTTTAAACAAATCATCACTATATAAAAATACAGGAATAACAGGTTAGCTTAAAAAATGAACCAATTTTGAAAGAATCTCAACCGACAAAATACTTTCCATATCCTGTAGAAAATTATTCACTCAAGTGAACTAACTATTATAGTTCCTGACTACAGCTCGTAACTGACTTATGGACGAAAAATCAGGATCGATACAACATCAAGCAAACTATATTATAATGCATAAAAGCGAGCGGGAAGAGTATTAGCAAGTGCGTGAGAGATTTCTCCACTATACTCTTCCTTAATACTGGATCTAAGCAGTTACTATACAGTTCGAGATTGAGATACGTTGACTATAATATAGTAATATTTAATAATGTGTATAGCATACTGACGTTAGTAAGTCATTATAATGACTATAAGTTTGATTATTTTATGTTGGTTAAGTAAATTGATTCGTAGAGGTGAACTTGCGTCAAAACAACAGCAATAGCAACATGACCTATGCTTAATGATCTGATGCTGTATTTATACATGTCATTATGCAGAAACTTTTATTGCATTATGTATAGAAATATGTTTATATATTATAAATTATACGTTACAACCTAATTTGATATGCGCATAATTTTAGTACAACTAATATCAAAAAGCAGCAAGTCGGCATAATTGCATGCAAAAAATTAATAAAATACCAAAATGTTATCTTTCCCTGTTTCCATGCCTCTTTTTATACTGAGAAGCAGAGCAGATATATAGATTCTTTGACCGTAATTTGCATATAAAGTAAGCCAAAACATCTAGATATCCAAAGACAATGAAAACCTGGGTTCAAAAGAATGTTTTCTGGAATTATTCAAGGAATTAAAAATTGTACATATTAGTTGTATAAGAAATATTCTGTTATGTGCATAGGAAGTAAATAATACGAAAAAATTGAAATTTCACAAATCTCTATCTGTTTCTATTGAGGTATAGAACATGCGCAAAGTAGGTAAATTAATATATATGTAAATTTAATAATGACAGTATAATGCTGTTAATTCTTTAAATAAATAGTACAGTATAATTTACAGGTTGAATAGCGACAAATATTAATTTCAGCTAATCATTATAGTTATATAAAAATGCTTTATTTTATACATATTATATTATATTTTGTATTACATTCATCTATTATACTGTAAATGTATTAATTTCCCTTTTTCTTAACTCATCTCACTTCAATAAATACTTTCAATGAATGAATGTAATTCATCGACTTATAGCTAGCGTTTATATTACTTTAGCTATTCTTAAACAATAGCAATTCATTCACCATATACACAGGCCTACTATGTAAGAGTATTAGTGTTGTGTATTATGATATTAATACTGCCATATGATACACTTTGATAAGAATATATCTAATTATAATGGTATTTCGTAATTTAGATACATTTACAATTAATATTGAAAAGAAAATTATGCATCAATTAATCATATCAAATGAATAGTTAAATAAAATTTAGGTTACAAATTAAAAGTAACAAATGCAATACCTTATTGTAGCTTTGAAACAACATTTTTCATATCATAAATGTAACAGAGTGTATACTTAAACTGATTTTAAAATAATTAAAATAATTTTCTAAAACATCTACCGCTTAATTGCATTTTTTAATCTTTTCTCCATATGTTTCCAAATGTCGTGAAGGTTAATTGTGGAAGGCAAAGAAAACATGCAAATAACGAATTAATACAGAAATGTCCTACCTCCGATGTCCTAGAGTTGATAGTACAGAGAGCCTTGTTCGGATTGCGAACAGTGTGTACAAAGGGCCGGCTAGCATCAGACACATAGTTGTAGAAAGCCCAGGACTCAGCGAATGATTGGCTGGTTTCAGGGAGGACCTGAGCAGCGGCTGGCGGCGTGTAACAGCTAACCGGGAGCACAGAGGCGAAACTGACATCATTGATTCCGTGACCTGTGATAGGTGTACAGTAGAAGAGAACCCAAGACGTGGTTTTCAATATAAACTAATCTGAATACACCGATTATTTAGATCAATAGTAGGTCATTTGGATGTAGTGGATCGGTAACCAGTCAATTTACCGTGTGGAAAGTAAAACACTTCTACAGGGAGTTGCAGAGTTGAAGGATAGCTAAGCTACAGTATAAGTAGTTGTGGGATAAAGTTATACCCAAGGTATAAAATTGGGCTGCAAGGACAAAGATAATCTGGGTATATTGATATAAACATGGCGTCAAGATATAGTTGTTACAATACTTTCTGTTTAAAATGCATACATTTATAGATCAATATGGAACATAGGTATACGTCTAAACTGTAAAATTCATAAAAATATGACAACTTAAAAAATATCGTGGCAATGGTATAAATTGTATTATTTTACAATGTTATAAAATTAACTTACTTAGAACAATCACTTTTGCATTCATGTGGGTTTCATTGCTTTTGTAAAAATGTCCCATTGCCAAGAATTTTTCATAATTTTTGTTGTTATATTTTAATAATTTTATAGTTTTGACGTATACCTATGTTCCATATTGATCTATACATTTATGCATTTTAAACTGAAAGTACTGTAACAATTATATATTGGCACGATGTTTATATCGATTTCTTCGAAGACTGTACTATGTATTATCAAATTAAAATTAACTTTTGTTTTTTAAATCTTTGCGTCTTTTTTGTATCAATTTCATTAACAGTTGTACTTTCTATCATCAATATCATTTCAACGTTTTTCTTTTGAGGAGATCGTTTCTTGGCTTTCAATTTTGCGACGTGGTCGTTTTTGTTTAGATTAAAGTAAATATCTTTATATTAATAATCATAATTTGATCAATATTTCGATTCGAAAAATCTTACATTTAAACACTTACATGTATAGAATATTTTACTTTTTGCATGAATTAGTTATTTTATCAAAATTGAAATAATATCAAAAATAATTATTACTCGCTTTTATAATAACTAAATAATTTGTGTACACCAAAGTTGAAATATTACCATAAATGAATAATATATTAGTACATATTATTATAATATATATTTCTAAACCAATACGATTTCCCCTTAAGTTAATCAACACTAAACTTTTGACTATGTAACTTAGTTTTAAAATTTCATTGGAACTCATGGTTTTTCAGTTGTTTCCTATAATTTGATAAATGTGAAGTTGTTTGAATATTATTCATCGTTATCATGTTAGATATACATAAATATATGTATTTAATGAAAACAAAGGATATATATTCATTAATATAAGAAACAATAGCGTATAAACATATAAATAAATACACTATACTATAATGTATAATTTACGCAATACCATAGAATGTCGTGTATCTATAATTCTACTACATACACTTGTAACCGCATTTACAATCATATTTTATTTATTAAAACGTGAAATTCTTAAAGACGCAACCTGGCAATACAGCTATTTGTCTAACATAAAATGGTAATTAGAAATGTGCTGTGAGATACATATATACAATATTATATTATAAAGATAATATATACATATATATATTATAATATGTAAATAGAAAGGACTTAGATGTATATTTTAATGGTTTCAATGGAAATGATGTTTCAAATTAAACACATATTTTTGGCAGTTATAGTGAATAAAAATAAACATATAATATGTTAAACTGTTAGAGTTCAAATTTCAATTAAATCAAATAACAATGATTATACAATAAAAATTAACACTAAATGCGCAGTTTTATACAATTTTGTACACCATATATTTTGTATCTATATTACAGTAACGAATTCATATGATTTGAATAAGTTTACTATAAAATTATCCCATTTCATCCTCGTTAAATGATATTTCAAAGTATATATATTTTCAATTTAATCATTTATGAATAATTCGATTTATTTAATTAAAACTTTACAAAGAATTTATATATGATTAATGAATTAGATTTATTACAATAAATTTTGAAATTAATACATATGATATAATTTAATATTTATAAAAATATGAATCTACATTCAAAAATAATGATTAAACACATTTTTATTAATAATAATAAAGCAAAACATTATTAAATTCATGCTCAAAGAAAAAAAGGATAAATATTTGTAAATTATACTATTAAATAAATATAATTAAAATTCAATATTTAACTTTAACATTTTGTGACATAATATGATATCAATTCAGGGACACATTTTCACCAGTAATACAAATAAACGAAACAATATTTAATAATAAGAATATAAATAATACTTTACAATACAAGTTTAACAAAAACACAACAAAATTTGTGTAACCAATACGTAACTGAAATAGACTTAAAACTAAAATATAAACATATTCCTACAATGATCATCTCGTAATATAATTGCATCGGGTCCAAATTTATAAATTATTTTTAAAAATGCAATCATGTCAATGAACAAATTGATCTTTAAAACACAAACTTCTATAAAATTTGTGCTACATATAAATTAAATATTTATTATTTAGTTTCTTAAAATACATTAAAGTGCATTATATATAATAAAATAATATTATATATATAAAAAGTTTTGAAAGCGGCAGTCTTTAAACCATTTTGATATAAGGATATCTTCAGTTTATTCATAATTAAATAAACAATGATATTTTGGCTCCTGCAAATATTACAGATGTGTCTTAATACAAGATGTGACAGTTAATACTATTTTATACTCACCTCTTCCAGATACAGTTTCCAAATAAGTTATAATTTTGTCTCTAAATGACGAATTATCATCTAATATCATACACAAATAAATAAATCCAAATAAGAAAAAATATAAAATAATATGAATATTTAAAATATGAATTTTAAGAATGATTTATATGTATTATTACATTAAAATATTTTTGTATTATGGAACATTAAATTTTATAACAAAACATTAAAATGATTGCTATGATAATAAAACAGTCAAATAAAATGTACATATATATAAGCCACAAAAAGTTTTAAAACTATTTCTATGCAAAGTATAACATGCAATCTAGGGATTTCTCTTCATAATGTGTTGCTTGGCAACACGATTCCCGACGAATGCTGTCGTTATATCTCGGTTTTGATTTACATAAAGAGTAATTGTGTTCTTTAACAAATGTAATAATTTATACATATTATATCGCAAAGAAAATGATGAATATAGAACTATTTCTTGTTATACACGCAAATCTTCCTTAGTGTGTTTTACCCGTAGCGATAAGCTTGTAAAATGTATGAGGTACGTCCTTTGAAACGATAGATTGTGACATGTTTATATACCACCGTTACAAGAAATATGTGAATTACAAATCAAGTTAATTAAAAAGTAATCAAATCAAGGAAACTTTCTTAAGAACATGCAAAAAAGATGTTAACAATTTACAAAGAGGCAACTGCTGTAGAAAGGCTAATTATCTTTCTTATCAATGTACCTATATACTTTGCTTGTGCATATTTTATATTGATACATAATTACTAAAGGAAAGAGATAACACAATTACAAACAAAAACGATTACAATAAAATCTATTTGTTAAAAATACTCCTGTGCCGCGTTTCATTCTGTTTGTATAGTTTATCTCACACGATACTATTTAGTATTTAACTACAACATTATATTATGTTAATTATAAGAAAGCAAGTGACATACCTACATTAATTTTATGATAAAAAAATAATAATTGAAAGGAATAATCTATATAAAATGGTATTGATTAAAACAAATAATACAATAGTTCATTAGAGTAGATTACATTTAGTTGGAAATATATAAATTGCTAAACCGTATTTATTTTATTTTTACAATTTATTAAATATTAATAGGTAATATTTTAAGGCAGTTCCTGAAGTGAGTTACAATTCGCGAAGAAACGTTGCGCGATTTATTTTACCTATACCAACCAACGTAAATATGTAAGATGTTGTGCAAACTTCTTTAAATTTTGTAAAACTGGTCTTCCATTGAAATAAAAGAATATCTGTCTCTCGAGCGACATAAAAACTTGCTCTAACCTCAAAAGAGATAGAACAATCTATCTATTCAGGAAGAAGTGAAACCAAACAGATATCCTAACTCACCAACAACAAGGCTGGGGTGTCGATTAAAGCCCCCCTTTCCATTCCCGACCTCAGTGCCCCTGTGTTGCCCGTGTTGACAATCCCTGTCCAGACAGCGAGTCAAGGCGCCCCAGGCCGAATTGGCCGCTAACTGTCGCTCCAACTTGCGTGTGTGGTGACAGCCGGCCGCTACTGCCGCGGCACTCTGACCGCCAAGAGTAGCCGCACTCGACATGGGACGTCGGCAGGGCGGAGATGAGGAGAGAGCGGCTGTGGCTGCGTTGATGGTTGATGGAGAGGAGAAGGAGGCTGGAACACCGGTGTCGGTGGTTTGAAGAGATGAGTTGGCTGAGGGCCAGGGATCCTCTGGGGTGACTATAGAGGGAGACAGACATGTTCAGGAGTGGAAACAGAGAATCAAAGGTAAATCAAAATCAGTATGTCTAAACGATCGTGAATTTTATATAATATATATATATAATTAAAATAATCAAAAACACAAAAAATTGTACGTAAACTAGTATGAAATTTTATAAATAGCATTAAATTTTAAAAATAGTCATAAATTCACAAAATGGTCAAAATATATTCAAAAATAAAATTACATGAGAAAATTTATAATTTGAATTTAAGTCGTAAATTAGCGAATTCGCATAATGTGCAAATTTTAATTGTCACAAAAATAAAAATTATATATTATAATATATGTTTATATATACATATATATTATATGTTTATATATATTCCTTAAAAGTAATTTGAGAAAAAGTTGTAAAAATACTAATAATACGTTTCGTTGTGTATGATTTGTAGTGTTAAAGGGCCTTTTTATAAGAAGCAATTATTAATTTACAACGTATGAATTATCCTCTATAAATATTTATTTTAAGATATATTATAACTAATTTTCTGCAACATTAAATCAAATACATTTTTTTTTCAATATTATGAACTTATTAGGAAACGACAAAATGGAAAGATACTTTATTAAAACTAAGCAATATGCATAATAAAACGAAATTGATTATTTAGCACATAATGTATGTTACTATTCAGTTAGTACTCTTTTGATTTAATTAAATAAATGAAAAAGCCATTTCCAAGATAAAATATAGTATATTAGGTAATAAGTGACATGTTCCAACGTACAGTTCAATATCAAGCAATAAGTGAGTTAAAATTGCGCGAAATAGATTAAATAGTACTCTCTCTCTCAGTAACCCACACTTCCCATACTTACAAACAAATTTTATAGAAATATAGCTGTTTCTAGCCAAATTTACATTACCTGCCAAAATATAATGTAAAATGAAATTATGGTTTGTAAGTCTAAAATTTATTTTAATAGAAAAGATAGAATCAGGGGTTAAGTAAAACAAAAATGTATTTTTAAATGATTTTTATTTTATTCATTGCAAAATTTCTGTTTGTTTTTTAATAGGATGTCAAAATTATGTCAACATTTCAAAACACAAAGTTTTAAAATAAAATTTGGCTCAAACGAGTATTAATTTCCCTAAATAGTAAAATTATCAAATACAAAACAAATTATCAAACAAAATATCAAACACATAATAAGTTTCGAGGCATTAAAATATTCAATCAAAAAATTGATCAGATAAGAAGTTTTATTTTAAATTATCCATAGTAACGATTTAATTAACATAATGGATAATAATTACACAAAGTTAAACTATACAGAAAAGCGTCAAGTTAAAACCAAGATGTTTCTCATGGGAAAAATATCTATTTATTTACGGTCATTGAACACATACAAATATAACTAGGATGGAAAAGTTAAATCAATATATAATAAATCTTGCGTACAATCTTTGAAAACAGATAAGAAAATCGATCAAACATTATTTTAAAAAAATTATTGAATGCATTGTAACGAGTTTAAAAGTGAGAAAAAGAACAATATAATTTTCTAATATAATTAATACATTTTCTAATTATTACACCCTACATCGCAATAAATGAAATAGTTGCACAAAAGCTAATTATAATGAAAACAAATATTCAATAAACGAACAATTATATAATATTTATCAATCGATGGAAATTGTTCACTACATTGTCCTATTGATATAAAAATATGATTAATAAGATAGTCAATTAATA
This sequence comes from Invenusta paracnida, assembly GCA_036023295.1. NCBI lineage: Eukaryota > Metazoa > Platyhelminthes > Proseriata > Coelogynoporidae > Invenusta > Invenusta paracnida. The sequence continues at coordinate 38,254 of JAYRBW010104913.1, forward strand.
AGTGTAATAGTTAATCTAATTTACCATATTTTCCGCGATTTGTGAAAAAATAATATGCTTCAAATATTGAATGGATGAAAAATAACAAAAAACAAATCAATATTTCAGATACATTATCAGTTATTCTAGTGTAGTAGAAATATTTTCGAATAGAAACAGCTAAAGCAAACTGGCAATATGCAAAGAGAAAGAAAGAATAGGTGAAAGAAAAGTGAGGTTCAGTGTCAACCTAACGATTCTGTCTCATTTCGATATTGTTTCGAATAACAGCTATTAGGCAAGTGACAGACATTGATTTTATTGTGAGGGAAATTAAATCTTAATTCATGTAACAGCTTAAAGCTTTGAGGGAAGTTAGCTCGCAACATTGAACTGGTCAAATGAAGCAATAGAATTACGACATGGAATAAAACGACTGGTGACAGGAAACTTTATAAAATTATAATGACAAATTAAATTGAAAGGCGATAAATATGTGTGTAAGAATTTTTATATTAATTTCTATTCAATTGATTTAATCATTTACCTGAAATAAGCCTTTAGGATCACTTAAAAATAAATAGTTACTAAATAGATAAAGTAATTATTATATTATGAATATAAGTACACATTACATACCAATAGAAATATTTCATTTTGCTATTTAAATGTTAGCGTTAAAACAAGTACATGCGAATATAATATTTCCCTAACACAAAAAAGCTTTAACATGTTAATACATTCAATAAGCAGTTAATTGAAAATATATTTTTTACATGTCTATATTATATTTCTTTGATGAAAAGGAAGGTGCAATTTAATTATTATTTTAACAATTGACAATTAATTTAAAAATATGTGAATATATTTCATGTAGAATCTTTTAAATTCTTTGAAAATCAGCACAATAAAACCATACACAGAAGTTTTAATAATATGAAAATTATAATTATTGACGATAAAAAATATTTTAAAATGATTATTAAAATAGAGAAATAAGTCATAAAAACTATCCTAGTCTATGTAATATACATATTTATATCATGTACATATATGCTTATCATAAATATTATTTGATCGATCTCATAATTCGATCATAATTATCTACCTATTAGACTTCATCAAATATATTTTACTTTAAGAAGTGCATGCATAATACAAATTAACACACTATATATATATATATATATATATCAATAGTTCAACATATATCATTCAATTGAGCAAACAAACTGTGGGACAACCATACAATCAGTAGTTCAGATATAGTTCTATGACCTTAGAAATATAAATATCTAGAAGCGAAAATACAAACATTGACTCAAGCAATACTGATACTATAACGCATACATATTGATATATGGGTGTAAATTTGGATGATGGAATGTTTAATAATAGAATGTCACACATGTGTAGCAAAAATTATAGGGAATTTCCAAATTGTGTTATACTAAAAAAATTAATTAGATAATATTGTCAAATAATTCGAAAGAATAGAGATCGGAATATAGATAGGGGCCTTATATGTGTGATAAGCTGTGTAATGTTAATCTGATGTATATGATCAAAAGATAAAATAAGTTTAGTTTCAACTCGAAATTAACCAATTTAAACTAATAAGGGCAATTCTTTTCCAGTGGAGTCATGTTTTATCTGCGAAGATGGATATTATGTGTATCACGAGTTGTTCCATTCATAGAACTCAAATCAGTAGCCAGAAATATGTATCCATGCACCCAATTGGAAATTATTATTAATGTAGAAAATCACAAGATTATAAAAGAAAATTGGTATGCAATCAATAAGTTTAAAAATAATAATAGGTTTAGCTTTGTTAATTAAATACAAAGTTTAAAAAACCCAAATGATTTAGCTTTTAAGCGATATAAAAAATATAACAATCAACTACTTACATTACGTAAAATATTCCTGTTCACAATCTAAAGAAAATACTTTTTCTTTGTCATGTTTTATCAATAACATCATTCTATGAATCAAACTTTCCTGTCGATATTATCTTCAAATTGAACGAGTCAATACTGTCTTACAGCTTTTAAATAGTTGATTTTTTATTCTCTTAATACTATATTAGAAGAGCAGTTAACACTGAAGATTCGAAAAACAGCCTAATTATGTAGTTTCTTACATCCGGAAAAGCAGTATGCCGGGTCTCCCCAGTCTCGCGTTCGACCACCGCTGACACCTCCTCCTGTGGGAACAGTACTTTCACCACCTCCCGCCACTATCGATCGAGCTGCTTCTAGAGCCGCGCGTTCACGCTCTAGTGACCGGACACGGTCGAGTGGGCAGGGATGGGAAGGGGTGCCGAGCATTGTGTTGTAACCGCCGGGTCTGTAGTTGCCGGGTGCTGAAGGGTGGGAGTATCCGGGGTAGCGGCCCACACCACGTCCGCCGTAGCCCAGTCGCTGAAGGAGAGGGGATGGGTTAAAAAGAGAACACTATACACTATTTTGATGAATAATTTATTTGCCAGTACTTGGACTTCGAAAAAAAAGAAAAGTGTAACAATTATCATAATATGTTAGTAGTCTTAAAATAAAGTGAAAACCAAATGTTAAAAAATATAATATAAAACATAATATTATGCATAAAATAAACTCAAATAATTTAGATTCTAACAATGTTATGTATGATGAAAATTTATCAATAAGACGCAGTATATTTCTAATAAGCAATGCAGAATTGATGGTAAGATTAGATTAGTAAAATATATTTATAATATCATGTATTTTAAGACAAATGTTGATATTTAATCAGTTATAATTATCTATAAGTTGTCTAAAAAGAATGTATTACGTCATGTAGACCATTTTAGATAAATTAATTTAAAAACATTACAAAAACATCCATGTACGAAAATACTAATATTACACGCATGCATAACTAATAAGAGTTGAAAAACACCAGGCGTCTATTTTTAATGTTCTATGGCATGCGTATTATTTAAAAAAATCTAATATCATCCAATATATTTTTAGGCTAACATGAAAATATATTTTAGAATAGGTTTTGTTTATATACCTTTAAAACTATGTGCACTCAACAGTCCTTAATATAAATATATAAATATGACATTCGAGGTATTTAACTGAATATCTACATATGCATATAATATAACTTGCCTGTAGTGTATGTACAGTATGTTCACTGATAGAATGAAGTAATAATGTCGAAGATGGGTACAAGGGATGGGATAGCTATAGATTTTCAGTATGCATTTAGACCGTATTTACACAGGTAGAATGACACATTCTTTTTTAATTATGTAAGCTATCTCCTATAATAGTCTTCAAGATATTCCTAAAAAGAATAATGACTGATACACTAGAACGAATGGTGAAGGAACAGTTAGGGGGCGTTCAACAATCACGTGATGGCCTTAGGGGGAGGGGGGTCAGAAAAAACTCACGAAACATCACGAGGGGGAGGGGGGGGTCAGCAGTAAACATCACGTGATACTAGTATATATATTT
>JAYRBW010104914.1:0-19015 GCA_036023295.1 Invenusta paracnida
ACAAAAAATTGATTCGAAACCGAAATTACAGATATTTCGGCGCGTGTCTAGTCTAGGTAGTATATTTAAACGTCTTTAGTAATTATAGACCATTATCGATTCTATGTGTAGTTTATAGATTCTTAATAAATTAATGATTAATTACTGCGACATAAAAGACTATCTATTATATTTGAAAAATAATTCGATAATAATATGTAAATGAGTTGGCATCTAATCACTTCATTTTTAAAATGAAGGCAATTAACTGAAAAAAAAACGAAATCGAAACTTTGATTTTAATATTAGCGCTTCGTAGCGCAAGTCTAGATTATCAATAAAAGTCTCTGACCGTACCTATATATGGTTAATTATGTATACATTGGAACAAGCGCGTATTCGTGTGTGTGTGTAGATTGAGGGTGCTAGACTTCCCTCACTTCCGGTCACACAGAATATAACGAAAAGACTTTGTCGGTATAAGAAAGCTTCTTGCCGGAGCTGTCCTAGTCCAGCACTTGTGGTGCACTATATTTGTATTGGTTAGGTGCGTTCGATATATCGCTACCCCCAAATACAATTATCAGTCCACTTCTGCGACGACGAGAACGGATGTTCCTGCTTGCCGGAAGATATGCCGCTTCCCACGAATTACTTCCGGGAACGAACCTGACTATTAAGTGTATAATCGCACGACAACCAGCCTTGTTTAGGCATTTGTTTGCAGTATTACGTCCAAGGATATACTTCGTATATTACCTTAATTAATAACTAGCGTATGTTTACATACCCTAAACCAACATTTCTTCTTCGATGAACTAACCAATTTGCTAAATATAAACCTGCGTCCAAAATAATCGTCAAATTCAATATCGAAATATATTTAGAATTGAGATTTAAATCATTTCTTTTTAAAACGTTTCAATCAGCTGACCTACATTTTAATATCACTATATATATAAGCAGAATTGTAGAGGGATTCACTTTGTCATTTATTTTTTTATTTTAGTTATACATAATATGCACACAAGCATATATATATATATATACATTATATGTTTAATATGCAATACTCACTACATAGCAACTAAAAAACATCGACGCTTTGTAAAATATATTACATTCCAGCTCGGTTATGCCTAATACCTACGCTGTCAATTTACGCAAATGGCATTTGCTCAAAGATGAGTGATATTTGTCCAAGGGCGGATCAAAATAACTCGAAATCTACACACACAGAGAGAGAGAGACCATTATTCACGAATGTAGTTGAACAAAAACGAATTTGGGGTCGTTGGAGCGGCCGTATTCTAAAGACACAATACAGAGAAGTCTGACAGCGGCGGTATAAAACAATGTGCTGGCTGGACACCCGCTGCTATAGTCTCGCTTATTATAGCTTACAACACACAAGCAAGCACATTTCAAGATTGAGGCCGCAGTACGGAACTCAGATCGCTTCCCGATGCTTGACATTTGGGTGACTTTTAGACAAATAACCGGCTGTGTGTGCTCTCATTGTGGGGCATTGGTACACACGCACGCACACCAACACCAACACACGGCACACGAATGCGGCATCCGTGTTTTATGCGCAGGAATAGCGAGTACTAATTCCAAGGCTTTCTAGAACTAAAGGCCTATTTATGCACACCCAACGCGACAAGGCGCGTCGAAAATCGATCGATATAAGGCGACTTTAAGGTTCGTCACTTATAATAAATGCATACATAGTTTGTTATCTTTCACAAATTAATGTCTATAATATCGGTATATTGTACGAAAATGTTATACAAAAAATCGATAGGGAAGGAGCCTTTGACTTACCTCAAAGCACGACCCATTGTTTCATAGTTCATCTTGGGCTTCTTCTTGTGGATGCCCCAGAGATTCGCGACCGAGGCACTGTTGACGAGCTTGAAGATCTGGTCCTTCTCACTGAGCCACTTTATCAAGCTCGGATTGTGCGTGGGGTTGTTGAGCAGGCCGAGCAGAAACTGCCAGAGGTGACAGGGTGAGGAGCCGCGTGGCGTTCGGCCACCCTGCTGTTGCCTGGCAACAACGCCTCCCCTCGGTGGTCCCCCCGAGGTGGTGGTCATCTTTCTTCCCAAACCAGCCGAGCCAAGTGGAAGACTCTGTCGAGAGAAAGACACCAGAGCTTGAGCCGCATTCCTAGCTTCCTCATCGTCCTCTTCCCTATCGGAGTCCCCACCACAGCTACTGTTGCCGCCGGAGATGTGCAGGCGAGGCGGGGAGCAGTGACCGTTGAGGCCGCCGCCGCCGCCGCCGCCGCCGAGAGTTGCCACGTAGGGGGAGAAGCTGGTGGCGGTGTTGGTGTTGGGAAGTCGTGCAGCGCTGTGTGGGGCTGTGTGGGCTGGCTGGATAGAGGGCATGCCGTAGAGGGGGTCGTCGTCGGAGGGGGACTCTGGTGGCGTTGACTGGGCCGAGGAGGTTGATGAGGACACATCTGAGGGGGTGGAGAGGAGAGGGGGCAAGACACCGGTGTCACCAGGGGAAGTCTGGAGAGGTGTTTGTTGGCATGGTAACCGTCGAGCATGAGCGGAAGTTGCCGGTCTTATTGAATGTTTAGATCGGCGCATTAGAATACCACCAAAAGGTGGCCATCTTTTCTAAATCACATTAAGTAATACATCTACAAGCTCAAATGTCAGCTGTTTAGTTTAAAAGCTTTTTGTACTTGCTTATAAAGTGGGAATCATGCATATAAATATATAACTTTTACCCCCCTTTAATTGTAAGATAAAATTATAAATAAACGTGTATACAATAGAACAAATAAAAATATTGGGTATTCTATTTTATTCTATTACAAGAATAGTAAACATAGTTTTGTTATTCATTTTGTATGAGTAAATAGCCAAGTACTCTTCATTAATTTCTAGAGAAGATTGATTTCAGACAAACATAGGTATAAGGTATCATGTGTATCTCAATAAATCGGTAGCATCCTGATGAACAGTAGCGCCGCGAGTATGTATTGATGCTTCCGGAAATAAGAGAACACTATAATCTAGATTTATCAAGAAAATACTTCCGTCTCTATAATAATACTCTTCTACTGTAGTTCCTAATCCATCTAAAACTATTTCGAAACTTATACTCTCTCTAGGCAAAGCGAGAGTTCAAGTATAATTATCAATATATTTACGTCGACCATTTTATTAATATCGTGAGTATAAAGCGGTATATTAGTTTATACTTTAGTTCCGCTTTCCAGAGATAATATAAAGACTCACCGTCTCGACACCGTGTATAATAGCCCTGGTAGGTAGGTAAAGCACAGCCTTTATAAGCCCGTACGTAATTAATACATAAAGACAGTGAGATCACGGGCGGGTCAAATTATCTCGCCATAGGTTGACCCCAGATTTGGTGCTCATGAATCCATTTATTTCAATGGAGCAAAGTGCAGCGTTAACTGTACCTACAGATGTGAGTACAATTAATCTGTTCCGTTGTTTGTATAATTGTACACATAAATATGATAACGTAAAGTTCATGTTGCTTATATATGTGAGAGAGTTTATTAGACTTGGGGCTACTGCTCGCCCTGCCCTGCTCACCCTGGCTGGCTTTGCATTGAGAGTAGATCTCTGTTTAGATAATGGATCGAAGTTCTTTTAGTGATTCGGAATTTTCAATGAAATCTACCTAATGAGTACATTGCCTACTATTATATGGCATGTCCTCTATGTACACTGCAGGCTACACTCACACACTAGCACATGACAGATTACAAATAGCAGCAAGAGATATTAAAATTATGGTTAGCGCATGTGATATGAAGAGCATCTTACAACCTCCCCCTCACAATCCTCAATCACGCTTTCTGCAATATATGGCCTTCGGTTATCTTAGCAAGTTCACATCAGCTCGCACTTTCACCTTTATAATGAAATGAAATGAAATGAAATGTGAGATTTGAAATGAAATCAATATAGCCTTTGAGTGCTCCTGATACATACACATATATATTGGACTGTGTGTTCAAAAAGTCTTTTGCTTCATTAGATCGACTCCTTCCAAAGTTTATTTGTATTATTATTGTAACGAAAACTACGGGGGCGTACTCATATATAATGTTGTGGAACTTTTATTCTATATATATATATATATAATTATATAATTATAGGTCGTAACTCTATAATGCATTCATGTATCGTAACTATCAATAAATAATAGCATATTACTGGCCTAAGATATAGCCTCGGTAATTCATTTTATTAATCATAAACTTAAAGTGGACGTATTCAAAATAATGAAGGCAGCTTAGAAACTTGAACCACATATTTATTGTCTTATAGGTACAGCATATTGGAAAGAGTAGAGACCCTGTTCCTTACTTATATATCTTTGTTGCTTCGACGAGATAAAATATTTATTTAATGAGGCAGAAAAAGTTGATTTAAAACATATATTAAAACGATTTTTATTAGGTATATATCTAAGAATGAGTTTGGGTAAGTAAGTGGATCGGTGATATTTAAATAAATGAAAGACACGATGAATTGATGGAATTTATAAAAATTGGCAGTTGTGCTTTAAATTCATTTGTTCGTTCTGAAATTAGTTTCCTTTCAGCGATATATTATCTGTAAAATTAGGATTTGTTATTTAACATATTATCGGTAGGTAACGTCAGCCAAAGTTACGACCTTGACAAAACGATTCCTTTTCATCGATTCTTAGCGTCGGTAAAAGCAGCTAGCGGCGCTAAGACCCGGCCCAGCCCAGCCCGTAAAATGCCAATCTATTTGAGGTCCGCAGTCAGGGGAACTTACTTGTCAATGGCATCCGAGAATAGAAGTGCTTGTCAGCTCGTCCCGAGGTGTTAAGAAGCATCGGTTTCATTGGCCGGGACACCACGAATCCCCGCGGAAACTGCTGCAAAGGATGACTGGGCACTGGGCTAGACAGGGCACCGGGGCCAAGCTCAGGGCTGCACTCGCGATGGTGGAGGCGTCGGGCTGTTGAGGCCGGTGGTAACAAGGAGAGGGCGGGGTGTGGATGAGTCGTGGACGCTGACGTCATGAGGCTGTGCATATTGTGTAGGAGTGAGGGCGTGTGCTGCTGGGAGCAGAAATAGTTGGTGAAGAGGGCGTTGATGTCCTGGGGTGAAAGGGCACTGCCTGGGGGGACAGAGGCGCCGAGGAGAGGACTGCCACTGTTGTTGGGCGGCAGGAAAAGAGACTCATTCCCGCCGGTGACACAGGTGGGGTTTATGGGGAGGCCTGATTGGGGTATAAACATGATAAACACAAATTGAAAGCGTGAATTATGTGCTATAGTAACAATTGGTGTTGATAGATTGTTGAATTAAGCATTATTAAATGTATAAACATATTTTGTACCTAATATTCTTGACTAATAATCTCAACAATTTAAAATAGTTTGAAGAAACTGATCGCTACATGTGACATGGCTTATGAAGACGATTGACTTTCTTTATCGATTGCTTGTATGTATTGATTATTCTCTAGTATTTAAATAATATATAATTTTGTTCAATATCCACAAATTCTACAGTAAATATTCGTTAGTTTATGGGTTACACAATTACATGGAATATGCTACATTACACATCAATAATTGAATTTACAATTACATATATTCTTGTCAACGTTGTGATCTACGTCAAGGTTGTGTAATACCTCACTGTAATATCTTACTGACAGGAAACATCTCATTTCCGATTCTACTTAGTGTGATGAAATATTCCACACAGCCCTTTTATTGCATTGACGCATATATGTATATACTGTGTACTTACTAACAACTAAATAGTTACCACCTAATATCTCCAGGAAGTGGGCGTCTGCTAAACTCCTGCATCTACACGCTTATAACTTATATGTGAGAAACAGGTTCTGAAGTGTGGCACAGTTAGAGCTCCAATCTTATCAACCTACAGATAGAGAGAGGGAATGTTTTTAGTAGACCACTTCACTCAGCAAGGAAGCAGAGCAAGGACGTTTCTTTCTTTCTTTCTTTCTTTCTTCCTTTCTTTACTTTATTTTGGCGGATAAAGCGACATATTATAGCGAATATGTCTTGTGTATACAATAGACTGAGACTCTGGGGCAGCTGGATATCATTTGCGAAGCTGGTCAAATAAACGCCGGCGCACACAAAACTTTATTGTCCTCAAATATGCCAACGCACAAAATGAGTGGTCACATTGAATGTCAACAATATATATGATTTCACAGTGCATTATTTGTAAGCCAGTGATATATACATACATACATATTATAAGCAACTATTTCATTTTTATAAACGCTTAAATTAATGAAGTGCTTGTAGGTATATATATATATATATATTATATGCCTTCACACTTGCCAATGTACCCATTATATACACACACATAAATACCTGCTTGTATAGTATGTTGTTTATATACTTGGAGAAAACTCTTTCGCCATTAAAATGTCTACGCCATGGACTTGCATATATGACACCAGTATTGAAGGCATCTTTAGACCATGAGCTGCTTTTATCATATACGTCTAACATACCTAATATATATATATGCATGCATTTACTCACTATATAGGTACATCCAGATATCATAATTTTTGTCACCCATTTTGGTAAACTACGCAGCATCTATATAGACTTCTTCTTCTTTTTTTCCAACATATTATATTAGGTATTCTGTTTGTAGGTGTTCTGACGATGCACTTGATCGCTCTAAGAAGAATCTGGAGCTAGTGCTAACAACACTCACCGGCTGTATTTGTGAGCACAGGTAATGGCCCGTGGCGCTGGTCAAGCAGGATGTGGCCACCTCCTCCAGGAGTCTTTTGTGCCTTAGCATTCTTGCTGTCAAAGGAGGTCGTGGTCATGCCCTCACCACTTTCTTCGGCTGTGTTGGTCATCGTATATGAAAGAAAAAGAAAGAAATACGGAAGAGTATTATAGTATTTGTGCAAGAGGCTTTGGACTGTGGAGATCGCTTCTGAGTTCTAAATAAGAATACCGAGGAAATAGTAACTTGGGGTTCATAAAACCTAGCGCGCCTAAAGTACCAAGAACACGCAAACTTGCATTATAGCTGAGAACCTAATAATCACTATACTATATATAACAAGTATATGCTTATAGGTTTAATAAGATAAAAGAACCGCCATAAATTATTTAATCAAATACCACGCTTCACTTGATCCTGGTAGAGAGGGTCAGTGATGCAAAGCCAATTAAATAAAATACTCAATGTCGATGCTAATGATCAATTCAATATTCAGTGCGAGGTTGTTGCCTTCATAATTTATTGACTACTGTACAAATCCGAAAAGGTTTATATTATAAAACTTGTTTTGGAACACACACACGCGAAACGAGAGATGCTGGCTACAGTGAAACAAGAAAATAGCACAGACATTCATTGTATATACCTTGAAAAAGGGGGGAACCTGTTCCAGCCTTATTTAACACACGGAAGACCCACACATTGTAGGTATGATGTTGGCGCTATTGTACAACACCGGAGTCTATGGATTTGAAGCGTGACCAAATACCATGGTCACGCCGTCTGTTTATCAGTATACACAAGTCAGAGAAAAGTCAATTGCGCTTAATCGCTCCTGTCTTTTGATATTCCTTTGATGCAAAATGTATGAATTCTTAAATTCGTGAACGTTTAATTTATATAGGTTGGTACAGTGTCAATATAATATACAGGTATTTGAGCTGATGAGTGTCACCAGCCATCGTGAAAGGACCTCGTATTATAATTTGACTACGAAGTATGTGTTGATACTATATCAATATAGCGTCAATAATGGGGGTAATTGTCATTTTATATATATATATAATCCAGAAGAGATAAATAACAAAGTATTAATATATTTAACAGAAATTGTATAATATATAACTGGGTAAATTCAAATGAATTTATGAAATATATGTATGTAACTAAATAGTTTCGGTATATATATTATGAAATTATCAGGGCAGAAATACAGTTTTTGTAATACTATCAATTGAAACGAGAAAGCTTTTGTGACATTTAAAGCTTTAAAAACCAACGAAATAGAAAAAAGTGTATGTTGCGTAAAACCGTCTCATTGAGATCAATTATATCTTACCAGTAAATTGCGTGTAAATGTCGAAATTTCTTAAATATAGTATAATGTATTTACTCTTAAAATTAATTTGCAAACAATATTTATTCCTACAAATTAAAAAAATATAAAACAACTTTTTACTGACGCAAATTTAGATTGCATAAATTTATATTAAACCAATTAGACTTAGGTAAACAATTGTGTTTAATGATCTATCATTCAAATTATGAAATGTTTAAAATTATGCGAGAAATTAGATTTGAAATATAATTCTGTATAATTTGATTTAATTTAATAATCTTAACCTACTTTAAGCGTACTAGTTATAAGAATGAAATGAACGAGTTACAAAAAGATTCACTCCATAGAGTAATAATACCAAGAGAATTCACTGGCCAAAAAAGTGTAAATATGTTTATATATTCAAAGTTCGCCATTTTATATTCCCACCAATGCGATTGTAATTTATATTGTAAAACAGTATAAAAGATCGATTTTTAAACGGGCAAATGTGCATGATATAAAATACTGATATGAAAAGTAAAATTATAGAAATGTGCGCCTGAATTAGAGCTACAATAATATGTAATTTATGGGAGTATAGCTTGAATAAATAAAAAGTTTCGATAGCATAGGCTATGCATACCAATAATGTAAGCAAAACTTGTTATTTGCAGCTATCGAAAAACTTTTTTATTATTCAAGCTATACTCCTATAAATTACATATTACTGTAGCTGACATTTTGACGCACATTTCTATATTTTTAGTGCAGTTTCAAAATGGTGGATTTTCCACTTGAATCAAAAAGTAAGCCTTCTTTACAATCCTATATTCTTTGGTCATTATAGTGTGGACCAAACATTTATGGTTTTATATGATGTTATCATTGTTATTTAATAGCATGTGTTGTTAAATATTATTATTTTAACTATTTTCGTTTCGATTTGAGTTACTTATTTAAATTTCATTGATAATTGATTCTTATTAGAAATATACTACTAAACATTTTTATGGGGAATAAAGTAGTATGTTACCTTAAATCAGAGAGGCAATTTTTAGAGCATTTTTTAAATTAAATTCGAAATCTACATAGTTGAATTACCTTGTATGTAAATGTTGATAGATGTACATATATATTCAAATGCGCTAAGTGAACTCTCTTGGTATTATTACTCTATGATCTCAATAATGCGCTAATTGAACTCTCTTGGTATTATTACTCCATGATCCCAATAATGCGCTAAGTGAACTCTCTTGGTATTATTACTCTATGATCCCAATAATGCGCTAAGTGAACTCTCTTGGTATTATTACTCTATGATCCCAATAATGCACTAAGTGAACTCTCTTGGTATTATTACTCTATGCTTGTACAGCTAAGTACATCAAGAACATAATTTGGACGAACTCAGCCCGCCTAAACAGTGATGTAGCCAGCATTGGTTACTATGGTGGACCCAGCACCAGGAAGCACTGAAGCAGATACACATGGTGAATGATTAATACCAAGAAATCTGTTCTCTCCATTGTTAATTTGGACAGATAATCTTTTCGTGTTACTAAATAGGACTATACTTTAATGTTTGTATACATTTATTTATGTTCCTTTATAGCACAAGATACATCTCTCACAATTACACGTGTGCTAAGCATTCATTTTACCTCGACCATTGGCTTGAATCCACTGCAATAAAACATTCTGCTTGGCAGGCGTACTAAAGCGAGCTAGCTTAGCCACCTCTACCAAAAACACTTCTGCTGGGCACTTGAGGATACTGAAGGCCTTCTCGAACGACATCCACCTCCAAATCCATTGTCGTAATGGACGCTCGACTGCAGTTTGAACCGAGGCTTATATGGGGGTCCTGGACTCCCTAGAACTAGGGTCCAATAGCCGAGGATTTAGGCATAGCAAAGGCAGCCCCCACCCCACGACCCAATCGTAGACAGAAAGTGAGACAGATCATGGTGCTACTCCTGGCTAGGGGAGTGACATAACACCTCTCTCATTCGTGGTGGTGCAAAGGTTTCTATTCCAAAATGAACCTTTAGACCAAAGGTTCCTTGTTAGTGGGAGAGATACAAAGAAGGTGGCTTTAATTGATGAAATTAACGGTGCTGATGATAAGCAAACCACGGCCAAAGCAGGTAGTAGTTACCATATTGTTGATATCTATCGAGAAAAGGACCGCTTATAAAATAGTTGTGTTTTTATGTACACGTAATAGTGTCATAGCGATGTTGCTCAAAGGGGAAGAAACATATTCTTATTACATATTTAGCTAATTCAGGTAAAAATGAAGTCATTATTCAAGCAACGGAAACTATTTTGAACAATACTTTGCACACACTGCCCAATTATATATTTCTAATTAACTGCATGCATGAATTATTCCACAACATTATAATTAATAGCTCCAATTAATGGTGACTAAAAATGCCGTTCCCCCAATTAAGATCCTCGATGCATCACAAAACTCAAACTCAGATGTAAAGCCTCATAATCACTCCAGGAGGATATTTCTGAAACAATCTTACTCCGATAATCACCGGAATGCTAATCTCAAAAGGTCTTCGAGTCTCGTGTCTGGCCGCTGTTACATACTGAATCGTAGTCTAATTTAGCTGGGTGAGACAATTGGCAAGATACCTTTCTGCTGCTATTATTTAATATTGCGTGTATCCTTATTCCCAGTAGACGAGCGGTCTATTATTTCCTCTCTATTAACCAGGTTTAAATAATAAGGGTTGAGCTTTAAAACCATTGAAACATAATATAAGCCTCTAGAACGGAAATTTTGTTTAAAACGCGGCACCAACAAGAACTGTGCTACAGAGGGCAAAAGATCTCTTTTAACATTTGATGGATAGGAAAGGTCTCCCAAAACTTGCGATAGCTCGGTTATTCAGGCAGCTATTGAAAACAGCTTTCACTGCTAGAATTATGAGAAAATGTTACGGTTAAAGTCTCGATAATGTCTCGATAAGATATGCTCGAATCAGGTTGTATTTTTGATTTGAAAACTCTCCTTGTATCTCGCCTGCACCAAGTTATGTAGGTGGTGTTAAGTCGACGTATTCGAAGCAAGCGATACTCCTGCATTGGAGTTTACAATAAGAATGCTATGTGCGGCTTTGCACAACACAACAGTTGATATGCTATAATTGAAATCGTTTGGTGCTGCGTGTCTGCATTACGGAGATGGACAATTTCCCTTCTAGTTGTTATTGATCCATTTCTATGGTTATAAAAACACTTTATCGGGTAGATAACAGAGACATTCATCTCGACGTTTCGAGTGTATTTAATAAGTGATAAGATACTAGAATAGGTATCGCTCAGGAATTTCGTGAGGACACTGAAGACGGCAGTCTCGGCAAACTCTCCGACTACATTGGAGAACCTCAACATCTGTATCGACGGAGTTCTTGCTGCTCTACCGGTCATGCGAAGACACTCTAGCGATGCTATTTAAACAGCTGCAAACATTGCGATGGGCGGCTAATCTTTGGATCTCGAGAGGGGGAGGCAACAGGATGTTCAACGTCATGGACAGGTCGGACGGTTCTGTACACACCATCAGCGACACCCCCGAACAAGCGCATGGAACTGCTGGCCACCTCAACACACACATCTGCGGGAAGTTGGTGACGATGAAAATCCCTCCTGTGGTCGAGACGGAAGAAAAGCAGGACACATGGAAATATAGTCTTCCCCTCCTGTGCGGACACAGAGGTGCAGTAGAGTACAGGTCAGGGTAACACTCCCCGTCGGGGTTTACGGAATTGAAGGGCTTCGATGAAGTTTGTGGCTTCTTGGGCTGGGAGGAGTTGTGACAGTATACAATAAGTAGGTACCACGGTTATTTCGATAAGTTATTTAAATGTGTTTATACTTTAATTATTATGTGAGCGTCGCTCTGAGCAACCAGCTTGAGCGTTATATACAAGCAGCTGATCATCTTTCGAGAGGGAATAAATGTTCTTCTTATTACGAAAGGTGTCTTTCCTTCTTCGGCATGAATGAATTATAAATGATTATTACCAATGAGAGAGGCAGTGCAGAGCTATTTATCAACGTTATGAATTTAATTGTTGACGCCAGAGTTACATGGACATGGCAAAGAGATTTCTATTTGAGCGTAGAAATCAATATAATATTATGTAATCGATCAGTAGTGATTGATCGTGCTGTACGATAATGGAAA
Source organism: Invenusta paracnida (assembly GCA_036023295.1). NCBI lineage: Eukaryota > Metazoa > Platyhelminthes > Proseriata > Coelogynoporidae > Invenusta > Invenusta paracnida. The sequence continues at coordinate 12,280 of JAYRBW010104914.1, forward strand.
GGTTTATGCTCGTATCTCACGAAATCTAATTGAGGTCGAGTACGCTCCATGTTGCTCCATATATTATTGCAATTACACTTTAATCGTTTCAGTAATTGTTATCTATATATCTTTAGAAATATTATAGACAGGACATATAAATAAATGAGTCCCAAATTTGCCTGGCAAAAATTAATAAAGAGTACAATATATCAAATCGATCACAAAATGTTTATGAGTAAATCTTATGGCTAGTGCGGTGTATAGCCTCTATTCTACTTATAGCTCTATTGTATATCCTTTATTTATTCTACTTAACGCTCTGAGAGTTTTATCTGCCATTAAAGGAAATATTTTGATGAAGAAGTTTCGTAACATAATTTTTATTAAACAATTATATTTTTTTTAAATAGGGGCAAAATAGTTTTAATAAATAATATTCCATTATATCAAATTAAAGTTACTTATAATAGAATAATACAAAAGCAAACAAATTATTGCATATTTTCACTTTTATCCCAATATGAGTGGCGCCATTTTGAATCAGCAAACAGCGACGAGACAGTGTTGCCATGGTTACCACAAATATAGTTTCGGACCTGTAATAATCGGTGTGTCTTGAAGGTATGTTCCAACAAACATTAATTTTTTCCAGTTTTGACCATAGGGAGGACATTAAATATAGCAAGTGGCAGTTGGTACTATTCTTGTTTTAAAGGGTTAGTAGATTTTAAAATATAATCAACTACTTTTTACTAATACTATTTACTAGTTTTACAGGGGGGGGACGGGGTGGCCCAGAGGTACATATTGTGTGAGTGGCTTCGAGCCCAGGTTTGGTCCGTAATTAATTATCTTTTGGGTACCCCACCCAAAAGGGGTACCTTTAGATTTATAGATTGAGAAATGTTCTCACCCTAATATTGTGATAATGTATCTATTAATGTACTAACACGTTTTAAAGTTCAACAATATAATACTAACACGACTATTCATTTAAAGTCATTTAAAAGCTTTCCAGTTCTAGCAAAAAGCCCCGAGAACTAAAAATAATGTTAAATGGGATTTTTCTTTCACAACGAAGGGTAAACTTATTGCTAACACATGCTTTTGATGTATTTATCAATTGTAACGCTGGCCTGAGTATACTGCATGTAATATTTCTATAAGTAATATATATACAAATATATTAAAAATTAGTCAATTTCAATAACATATATATTTGTATACTATACTAATTAAATTATCCGACTCTATTATTTCATATTATTCTTTAGTCTATTAATTATATACAACATTTTCTCCGCCTACAATTGTATGACTCTATTACAGCACTATATCTATTATCTTCGATATGTTTATACATGTACAAGTGGAATTGCTTTCCTTCCTTAGCATACAATATTATGATATAATCCAGAGAATTAAGAATCCTTTTCTCTGTTTACTCATTTATTTACTTATTAAGAAAGTCTCCAATTAATATATTATTTTCTGTGATAAACACGACAAAGCTACGTAAAAAATTATATTCATAGTTAAAAAACATTAATATTCATATATTATAGAATAAAACGTAATTCAATTAGACGATGCAGTAGTATCCTCAAGCCATGAACAAGAGCGTCAGCGATTAGCTTGAGAGATGCTAGCAGCTCTAGTCATTAATGCTAAGGAGAATAGGCCAAGCCAAGAACAAGAGCGTCAGCGATTAGCTTGAGAGATGCTAGCAGCTCTAGTCATTAATGCTAAGGATAATAGGCCAAGCCAAGAACAAGGGCGTCAGCAATTAGCTTGAGAGATGCTAACAGCTCTAGTCATCAATACTAAGAATTATAGGCCTATATTTAACCGCTAATAAATCAGGCTAGAATGCCTCAAAGAGATCATTTTGGTATCAACTTAATCGCCAAGTGCTAAGGAACAAAATACACCTAAAGTTAACTTTTGATAAGGTTTCTAGATACTTTATTTTGAAGCAATTATTTCTATTAAAAACTGTTTCTTCGAATATTAAAATTTTGACAGAAGCAATGAAAGGCCACCAAATAAAAAACAACGATACAATTTATACAACTGGCATGAAGTTTTTCTTAATATGTTAGTTGCTCATCAGCTATATACTAATGCATATTTAAGAGTAAACGTTAATATAACATTTAAAGCTTTTTATATCAATTTCTTTAATGGTTGTACTTCATTACATCAAAATAATTTTAACGTTTTGCTTTTTGCTTTTTGAGAAGCTTGATCAGTGGCTTTTTTTTTGCGGTCATTTTTGTAGAAAACAGTTTTGTAGAACTACTTTGTGAGGTTTCACAATTATTGGGTTCCCCCATCTCTTCTATAATAGTATTCTAGTTGCTTTCTTGAAAGTCTTATACGGTCTTAAATCACAAATAAAAAGATACAAAACTATTTTAAGAAAATCTTTTCCTTTAGAAACGAATTTTAGTTTATCGAATAAACAGCAACTTTTTCTCATATTTATAAACAATATAATTGTATCAACTGAGTATAAAACTTTAATCCATACAAACACAACAGAACACAATTGGCAAGTATATAAAACAAACGTATATTTTGAATGTAACACTACAAACATGTACCTATTTGGCACATGAATACGTTTAGACAATAATGCTACACATACATATAAAGATTGGCTACAATTATCATCATTAGACTAGGGAGAGCAATGTTTATATGTAAAAAATAAATAACTTTTGCATTCCACTAAACAATACATTGAAATTAAGAATTACTAAAATTCCACAAATATCAAGGAGGTGTTGACGCCTACTCTGATAGGGGAAATTTGTGAGCAGAGTTTGAAGAGAAACAGACGTCTGGAAGGGAAATGGAACATAAATTTACAAAAACATAGATAAATTTCCGTTTTTAAATGCCTTTCGGAAAAGACTCAAGTTTCTGCGCAGTAATTGTGTAAGTTTATCGATTGATTCTGCAATCACATTCTGTAATATCTTGTGACACACACACGTAATGGTCTACATCGTGATTGAATAGAGTTCAGTTAGCGGTGACCTGTTATCATGCAGACACATGCACACGCCAATCAATCAATTAATCGATCAGCACAATATATACCGCTCATTTCTGATTCAGTTTCGCAACCAAATTATGGGGATGCAGGTAGCTGGTGCTAGTTTAAGAGCTTTTTGAGAGAGAATTCAAACAAAGGCCACTAAACCGTTACAAAGATCGTACAGGAGGAAGTTGGTGCTCGGTTCACCAGCGGAGAGGAAAGGAAAGTGCCTCCCTCCCAACGTGATGTCCTCCAAAATAGGTGAATGCTGGCAACCGTTTTGTAATCCAAATCCATCATCTCGGAAGGAAAACTGTTGGGCACTGTGTTTAGCGGCAGTGAATTTTAAACCGAAAAATACACGGAAAAAGACGACTCGTATACTGGGCAACAGAACTAATAAAACGTATATATAAATCTTAATTAATTGATCGCAATATGCTTTCACTAATCAATCGATAATTAGCTCAATGCTGCAGCGCAAATCAGTTTGTTAAAGCCAGGAGTATGTACCGGGGTTCGAACTTGCTACCTTCGGGTTCGAAGGCAGGAGTCCTATCCACTTGGCTTCCACTCTCCTTAAATAAATATATATATTTCTTACTTAACTCATGAAATTAAATAGTTAACGTCAAAACCTGATCAAACATTAAATGTTAGGTAATATTTTTTAAATTATGAGCAGTTTGTATATTATTGTAATTGTATACAAATCCCCCTCCTGTTCTCCAATTACATTACGTAGGACTTTATATTCTCCTGCTAGAACTCTTGAACAACTCCCAAAGCTATATCCTTATACTGCCACAATGCCTGTCTTCTATTTGACCTACTTTCTACACTGTGAGGCTTTCTTTATTTTTATTCATAATATCGCTAATATTGCGTACGATATAGAATGCATCCACATCTATAATTGTTGATGAATAAAGCAGACATTTCGATTTTTATTTTTATTTAAAAGTACAAACTTGATATTGTTGTCATAGAGCGCATGGAATCGCCTTTTTTTTAATTAAAGAAAAAATATATCTTTCTATATATAAAGGGTTTAGGCAAGCAAGGCAAATATACCTATAGGTACATGTTTGTCTGAATAATTCAGAGGCTTTTGATTTTCGAGAGGCGTCTTGAATTATATATCATAAAACTAACTCCAGTTATTATTTTTGTTTCCATTTTAGCGCAGACAACATTCGATTTTTAAAATTAGAATTATAATAAATAATAAATAATTCTGAGAAATTTATTTTGTTTTTTTGAATTTAATACGGTGGGTTGTCGTTAGTCAGCCGCCACACTATGCTAAATGGCATCAAAACGCATCATCAAATTATAACAGCGAAATAAAATTAAAAACCAAAACTTGTTTTGCGATATAGAATATCAGCCTTAATTCCCCTTCACTATGGAAACCGACAATCGGCAATGTCATATTTTGGTAATATCCCAGTTTCCCGCGTTAAATTATTTTTCGATTTTTTAACGTTTTTATAATAATTGAGGAGATTCTTGATCATCGTGGTGTGCGGTTGCGGCCGCAATCGGCCGCCAGCTTCTAGTAATATATATGGGTATATAATATATATATCTATATTTAATGAATATATATTTGTGTAGGTATATATAAAAACGTTTAAAAAAATCAAAAAATAATTTAACGCGGAAAACTGGGATATTAACCATATTTTAAATTGTTAAAAAGCATACCGCTACGATATATTTACAAATGACTGAAAATAAATAAAATACGATGTATTGTGGACATACGCACGTTACATATTATTAGAATTTAAAGGCCATATAAATATAGTATGCCATCAATCGTCTGCTATATAACAGAGTGAACCTATATTATGATGTCTGTTGTGCACCAATATCTCTCTAATTAGTGAATTATTAAACACGATACTCTTAAGCATATATCCCCTCGCTAAATCCGCATGCATAAATTAGTAATTTTCCAGCTTTTGAGTTACTGCTTACAATTTTAAATCACAAACCGACATCTCAACAGCTCATAAACACACGCTTATTAAAAGAATCATGTCATTTTTGCGAAAAGCAGCATGCACGTAAATCCCAGTTTTTACCTCTTTATTTAAAGAAATAAAACTGCGTGGTACATCTCCTAATCTACCCCTTTCCCTCTCTCTCCTCTCTCTCCTCTCTTACCCTTTTATATCATATAAATCGTTCAATGATTACCTGTTTCCCAGTTTTAATATATCGTCGTTGTTGTTGACAAGCAGTGTCTTACTAATTTGCAGCATTAGTATAGTACCTACCAGCTAGAAGTAAGTGTAGGTGGGAGTAAAATACACTATTAGATTGACTCGAAAAGTGGGTAATATTTCCTACTTGTTTGAAAGGTCGTTTCTTATATTTGATATTTGATATTGGATAATAATAATAATAGTAATAATAATGTACGACGTAAGCTTTTCTAATATGTAGTAGGAGTTTAATGGTGAATTACCACAGTAGTGTGGTAACCGATTAATTATTCCTTTACAAATGTATGTACATATACAAACTCGAAAAGCTTCTTTGATCATTCTGCCTTTCTATCAAATAACACTTAAGCTGATTACTGCGGTGAACCCAACATGTACATTTTTTAACCTAAATTTCACCTGCCTAAAGAACGCTAAGTTAAAGTGAATAATATTAAATGATTCCAGAAATAACATTCACATGTGAATTTTAAAAAAGCGTGAATCGTTAACAACAGCTCTTGAAACAGGGGGGCATCAGTTCACGGAACCTTACGATTTGGATACATTTTTTCGAACAATTTTAGAAATTGTTACGTGTTATTTACGGTTTAAAACGCATTATTACGATGTATTTGCGGCAAAATTATACGATTTGTTACGAGTTGTCGCGGCTAACTACGAGCAACTTACGGGAATTTTACAAGCTTTTATGAATCGTTACGGGTGCATTACGGAGTTTTTCGATTTGTCGAAGCTTTTACAGTATGTTTACGTGTTGCTACGAATAGTTACAAGTATTTACGAGTCCTTACAATTTTTAGACAAAACAAGTATAATAATCCTGCAAATCTTTATGCTTCATCATTCGACAAATCTTCATTCGAAGAGTCATGTACGGATTCTAGTGAGCACTTTACTGATGGTTGCTTGTTGTTGCGAACGGTTTACGATACTTACGGATTGTTACGAGTTATTTACGGATTCTAGTGAGCAATTTACGGATAGTTACGTGTTGGTGCGAGCGGTTTACGATACTTACGGATTGTTACGAGTTATTTACGGATTGGTTACGTGTTGGTGCGAGCGGTTTACGATACTTACGGATTGTTACGAGATATTTACGGATTCTAGTGAACATTTTACGGATGGTTACATGTTGTTGTGAACTGTTAACGATACTTACGGATACTTACGAGTTATTTACGGATTCCAGTGAGCATTTTACGGATAGCTACGTGTTGTTGCGAGCGGTTTACGATACTTACGGATTGTTACGAGTTATTTACGGAAAAATCAATCCGTGGACAATCGCAAGAAGATTTTCGACGTATCAACAAATTTGCCTCGCCCTTCACGGATCCTCAAGAGTGTCTGCGAGTTGTGACGAGTTATTTACTGATATTCAAGCGTCTTATTTACGGCTGCTTGCGATTTACTAAGACTTGGCAATGCGTAAGGACTCGTAAGAAAACTAACTGTAACAGGGAGA
>JAYRBW010104925.1:0-19015 GCA_036023295.1 Invenusta paracnida
GCCGGCAACAACGGTTATTGTTGCCGCCTTTTATTCATTACAAATTTGTTGTTGCCTTATGAAGTTAGATACAATAAATTATTAACCGTCTATTTCAATTATTCTACCAAATATTTCAACTATAGTAAAATTTTATTGACTGATGCAAAAGTTTTTAATTTTAGTTGACACTCTATATGCTGCAAATACACAGACTTCTACTGCTAATTATACTGCTATTAGTGTATAGTGTAGGTATACCTTTAGTTACTATACAGGAAAAATTCACATCTAGATATACATTTAATCCATTGACAATTTACCAAACACGTTTAAATATTAACGTCTTAACGTCTTTTAATATTAACAGTTAATATTTAAAAATGTCTATGCAATTTACTGACTGCCTACGACATATAAAACGATTATTGTAATAATGATAATACATAAAAATGTGTATCTTTTCTTTATGGTCTATACGATATAATCAATGTACCTATGCATGCATATAATGAGTTAATATCAATGTTACAATTATAGTTAGTTTGAATCAAAAACTAAAGAAGATATCGAACTTTTCAATAAGCGTGCTATTCAAAGCAAGAAAGAAAGTACATACGATGTAAGCCAAAATGTCTCCTTTTTTCTCATTGATCAGTTCAATAAGATATCATTTCTATAAAGAGAAATATGTTCAAATATCACAAGGCATATAGTATTAAGAAAGAACATTATTAATTACATTGATAAATATTTTCAAAACAGTAAAATTAGCATCTAAGTAACTTTTTTGTTCAAAACAATGTTTGCAAAGTATTAAATTATGTGATATAATATAGTTTTACTTTTTACGTTTTATCTAGTGTCATTATTGGAGTTTTTTATAAAAACATTAAAATCTTAATCAGATAAAATAGATAATTTTCTAATGCATTTGTGTACGCAGTCTTACTAAGGACGTATTTTTGTTTAAGGATACGATCTTGGGATGCAGACATAAGATGTGTAGTTTGTATTTTAAAGAAATGTTGAATGTTATTTACTGTCAAGCTTGAAATATATTTAAATTGTCATTACTTTTTATTTTCATTTTAATTAATTATTATTAATAAAACACCTTATTCTGACTTTATGCCAATAACTCATCATAGAAAACCATTTAGGTACTTTTCAAAATTTTAATTAATTTATATATAATACTGACTAATCTGGTTAGAAGCAATAAAACTGTCATTCTTGGATTACAAATCGAAACTGCTGATTGTTTGTATCCCAAGATAATATCCAAGAGAATTAATTATACGACATAGTAAATGATCAAAAAAATCGGAAAACTCTAATCATTAATGAACAGTTCTAATTTAGTTACTGTTTTAAGGTGAACTTAGGTACAATAAGTTTTACAGATAGACACACTTTATTGTTTTAAGTAAACCATTTGAAATAACAGTAAGATGAGATAATTTATACCATTGCAACGATTATTTTTTTAATTTTTGTTGTCATATATTTATTAATTTTACAGTTTCGATATATATCTATGTTCCTTATTCATCTATATCTTCATGCATTTTAAACGGCAAGCATTGTAACCATAGATATAAATAGCCCTCTTTCTTTCTCTCTGGTAGAGAGATAAACAAATAATCTAAATATATGATTGTAACTATTAAATCTTGGTGCCATTTTTAATATCAATTTCTTTAATGCCTGTACTTTATATCATAATTATGATTTTAGCTTTTTTCTTTTAAGGAGCTCGTCTCTTGGCGTTTATTTTAGCAACGCCGTCATTTTTGTTTAGATGAAATATATCATGATATATATTTATTTTTATGCTTGCACTGAAAAGTTTACTTTTCAGTACGAGGACTACTTTTCAGTACGACTACGAGGAGAAAAAATCTAAAATCTTAATGTATTTGTAACGGCGGCTTTCAAGTGGATAAATTCTCCGGAATTTGGGGCATCATTTAAAAATCGTTCAACTTCCTCTTTGGTAAAGGCACTGGCTGATTTTCTTGTATATCCAGCTTCAAAAGATTTCAAGAGCATAGTCACATGTGGGTATTTTTGTAACTTTTCCCCATATTTTAGTTGATATCGATGATTTAACATGGAATAGTTAGACCATAATGTGCTTGCAGCATAGTTCCGTGTATGTTTTAAAAAATCAAAATATTCAATGAAATTTTCCTCTGTGGGTCGACCTTCTATTTTAGTGAATTCCTGAAATTGATCCCAACATTTATCATATCTTTTTGTTGTTTTTATAGGATTCAATTCTTCCAAAATGGTAGATGCAGAACGTTTCATGTTGATAGAGTTGAATGCAAACAATAATAAAAGGTCATAATTCAATTTGAATTTGAATAAAATCATATTTCAATCGATGTCAATCTAGATGCATAAAAATAAATTACATTCACTCATTTGAAAAGCACGTTTCAATACTTGGATATTTATTGGTCCCCGATCGCTACTCTCTCTCGGAATCAATAAATATCCTCGTATTGAAAAGTATTACTTTTCAAATTTCTTGAAAATAATTAGTTCATATCTCTTATATTTATTTCTATGATTGCAACTCTTCTTGGTTATTGAAAACAGTTTTATACTACTATGCTGTTACCGTAAAGATTTTGGAAAATATTACTTTAAATACAATATACTTTAAATATAGTAAATGTGTTACCCAAATTTTTTTTAATTAACTTATAGATTTTATAGATTTGTGGGGAATATAAAAAATGTTTAAGTTTCGATAATAAATCTAAAATTTATAAAAATATTACTACTTATTTCTTACCAAATTACAAACTTCATTAAGATAAAAAGATTTAACACAACGCGATGCATGTGAAATCAATACGAGTCAACAATCTATGTTTAATTACCTTATATTAATAAGTTTCATGTAAATAGACACAAATAATAGATAATTACTGTTTGAACCAATTTGCCTTTTTTTCGTTTTCAGGGTTAAATAATTTGTATTATCTATTATCTTTGTAAATGAGTTGCACAATAAGTTATTTTAAATAGTTTTATTAAATAAATTTAAGGAGCAAATATGTGTTTTCATACAATTTTGACATACAGTTGTCTACAAAATATAATTTATTGACTTTATAACTGAAGCTGATCTACCCATAGATTCCTTAGTATCTAAATTAAATCTAAATCACTATAATTCGAATACTGGCTATTTCTTTTAGTATTTAATATTTAAATATGCATAATAAATATCATTCATTGTGCTTAAAATATAATATATAACATGAAAAAAATTGTTTGTGTAATGATTTGTTATATGTTTTAGTCAAACTTGATGATATAATTGGATATTTTCATAAATTTAGAATGATGTAACTAAGGACTAGCTATGCTTTAAAGGAAAACAAAAATTCATCTAGGTACAAATGAAGAAAATATGCCCAATTTTGTAAAATTTCAAATTTCAAAATTCAAAAATTTTATGTAATAATCATATAAACATGTTATTCTAGTGTTAGTCACTTCAATTAAAATAGAAAACAATACTCCATTAATATGTACTTACGAATATTCTTTTAGTAGGATCACTCCGTTTACTACAATTGCTTCAATGTTTAGCATAACAAGTTTTCGTCATTTCGCTTGATTAAATATCTGCCCCTAAATAGAAAACGCCGCCAACCGGCCAAGTTTACCAATCTAGTTTATTTAAAGTTTATTTATATCTATGAATACAACAGTCTTACCTATCAATATGCAACTAAATAAAAGCGCAGATTTTTTAAGTGAAAATAAAACTATCTACACGTCAGACTGAAAATGATATGAGATTAAATCAAAATGTCACTATTTCGAAGCAAAGTAAACAATTTCAGTACGGAAAGATATTTTTAGGTTTTATTTTCACTTAAAAATATATAATTTCCACATATTAAAGCGTTTAAACTAAACTCTTAAAATTTTAGTATACTTCATACTATTTAAAAAATGCATAATTCCTTTGGAATTTAATCAGATGAGAAAAATCGAAAGGATGAAATATGCAAGAATATTTTTTCTACTTTTTCAAAATTTTGTAAATAAGAAATAATTAATATTTACGTTGTATGCATGAAATTATATTAATAAAGAAATATTTTCATACATTGAATTGATATTTAAACAAAAACGATCGCGTCGCAAAAATGAAAGTCAAGAAACGAGATCCTTAGAAGAAAAAAATTGAAATGATATATTATATGATATGAAGTACAGCTATTAAAGAAAATGATATAAAAAAGAGCGCCAAGATTTAAAAAACAAAATGTTAAAATTATAATGATGATACATAGTATAGTACAGCCATCGAAGAAATTGATATAAACATGGCGCCAAGATATAATTGTTACAATACCTTTTGTTTAAAATACATAAATGCATAGATCAATATGGAACATAGGTATACGTCTAAACTGTAAAGTTCATAAAATATGATAACAAAAATTATGAAAAATTCTTGGCAATGGAACATTTTTACAAAACGCAGTAAAATACATATGAATACAAATGTGGTTAAGTTTTAAGTGAGCCAATTTTTAAAATGTAGTAAAATAATATGATTTTTACCATTGCCACCATATTTTTCATAATTTTGTTATCATATTTTTATGAATATTACAGTTTAGACGTATATATATGTATTGATCTATACATTTATGTATTTTAAACATACAGTTTTGTAACAATTACATCTTGGCGTCATGTTTATATCAATTTTTTTTATGGCTGTACTATGTATCAACATTATAATTTTAACATTTTTTTGTTTTTTAAATCTCGGCGTCCTTTTTTATGTCATTTTTTAATGGCTGTACTTCATATCATCAATATAATTTCAATTTTTTTCTTTTAAGGAGCTTGTTTCTTGGATTTCATTTTTGTGAAGCAGTCGTTTTTGTTTAGATTTAAATTATTCTTATGAATTATCTATTTATGCATTTATTTCCATCAGATTATAGTAGCTATTAATAAAACTAGTCAATATGTTGCGTAGTGCAGCCATCATACTAATACGATATATTTTTAAGACCAGAAAATGTCATCGAACAATGTGGGGAAACAACTTTTACCACACACACATCTCCTACAATCAGTGCTACTAGATCTACGTGGTTTGTAAATTATACATTTATAAAATAAATGTTGGTGTAAGCATGATATAATTAATTTAAATGCATATGTCACTTAGTGCAATTATTCTTTTAAGCTCATGTATGTAGATATAAATAGAAACTTATAATTGAGATGAAACAACATCGTTTTTGAATAGGTATGTAATACACATGGAAATATATATCTACCGTAAATATCTATTGTATATGTTATCATAGAAACTATATTTTAGAATTGCTTTTAAAATAATACAACTACACTTTTTAAGCGTTTGTAAGTTTGCCTCGAATTTTAAAATATACGAAATATAGCGCAAAAGTTTATAGACCACAATTATTATGGTTGTTTTTCCATACTTTATATGTTGACATATTTTCAATATCAGAAGTCGATGTAGATAGTTTAACTTTACAAATATTAGTTTTCTTCATAAAACATTTCCATAAATGATTCATTGATGAAGAAAAAGACATGTTTAGTTTTTCATGAAGCATATTTTACATATATGTATGTCAATATATATTTGTTCAGATGTACGAGATACATACATGATTTGAGCATCGTGTCACCGAAATATTTACAAATAAAGGAAGTAATGATCCAAATAAAATATAGAGTTGACGAATTATTTTTTACAATAAAATAACATGAATATATATGCGAGTAATTGAATACTGATTTAAAATAAACAAGTGGCTTTACACATATTACTTGTATTATATTAGTAAAGATGAAATAGGACATCACTATCAGTAGGTCGTATATTTATAGACGTATTAGTTAGTATAATAAAATAAATGTAATCTTTGCCAATACAATATAGTTTCACTGCTCCATCGCCATGCAAAGAATCCTTGATGAAACAACAGTTCTGAATATTATATGTGGTTATCTGTCGTCATTTAGACATCTACAATAAAATGATAAATGATAAATAATAAATGATGTTAAAATACTTGAAGCAATTAAAATTCATTTATATGTTAAAATACGACCAAAAGAGTTAAACTTCATTGTCTTAGTGTCGCATTAAATATTCAATAACTTCATTTTTTATTCTGTAACACCAAAATTAAAATATACCCTTGAAATAATAATGTAAAAGCATTAATCAAAATTTAAAAACGAGATTTACAAAAAGATTACAGCTTACCTCTTACTCATTTATTGACATTTTTCTTTCATGATAAAATATATCATGCTACTGCATGCTAGAATAGAAACATTTTCTTTCTTGTTTTTTTGGTAAATTTTTATTTCTTCAAAAGTAAATTTTTCGTGTTAACTTACAAATTAATGTGAAACAAACTCTTTAGCAACTATCCGAGACAACTAAAAGTCCCAAAATCGCAGATCTTTTGATATCAATTTTGATAAGAGAAAATATGACATCAACATCTGTCCAAACCTCACGGCGACAAATAAAAATAGCCAAGAACACCTGAAGAAAGTGACAATCGACACGATCAACAGTTTACGTGATGAGATTACTATATAAACGAATAGCTCGGCCACCGGAGGTACCAGCGAAGGCGGTATTAATATCTGGCCCTGTAGAGCACCCAACTACCATCAAAACTATCACAGCCATGAGAGGCTGCAAAATCATCAACTCATTCTAAAAATAAATCACAGCAATAAGTCTGGCAATAAATACTATCAAAGAAACTAAAATAAAGGAGGGAAGATCATTATCTGCTCCGACTGTTAATCCCTCATGAATGCCTTAGCATATAGTTCAACTGAAATATACCATATTACCAGCGAATTCAGTAATATCAACAGCAAGATCACCATCCAGTGGATATTTGAATACGTTGACGTCCCATATAATGATTTGGCGGACCAAGCGGCAAAAAAAGCTACAAAGAAAAATTAGCCTATTGTCCCAATCCCACTGAAGTGCGTGTATGGCTATATCAAGGCCCAATTCTAGGATCCATCCCCGGAACACTTTTGGGTCAATGCTGTGTACATCACTCAACCCAAAGACATCAATCTCAACCGACAAGACTAAGTCATGTAGCTAGACTCCAGTGGCCACTCCACATTCTGAGTCTACCAAAATATGCTGAGTCTGACAAAGGACCCACACTGCGTCCACACTCATGCCCAGGGATCCCTGACACTATGGAGCACTGGCAATTCAAGACTGCCCGAGAACTATCCTGACCCACAATATCCACCTGTTCGGAAACAAACGCCTTTCCCTCCGTGTAAGTTCTGCTGGCACGGCGGAATCTATAGCCACTGTGGCAGGCACCCGTTCACAAAACAAACTAACCACAAGAAGTCCAACCTCGGTTTATAAACTCTTGCAAAGTCTACCCCAGTCGTATCTCGTTTCCATTACATATGTGTTAAATAATGTTAGATTAGTTAACCTAGTAGTATTTCCATACTAAAATATAGATATGTTTAGAATATAATAAATTATTACGCAATACTATGAAATCCCCCTAAAATCTCTGAAACCATGCGTACATTTTTTAATTACAGAAGATCACGGGTATAATAATAGTGATTGGTATTCTATAGTTCTAAGATAGATATGTGCGTTATACCTAAATATATCCACATAAATAAATACTAATTTTATGACTTAACATTTTTGAGGTAAAACTAACTAAATGGTAGTTTTGGCAACTCTGTATGTATAATCAATTGTATGTGAAAAATATATGAAATCTCAACTGTTTATTATGTTCAACAGAAATATGTAGGTATAAGCCTTTTAAATAATTATACATACTGCATAAACACTAGTTACTATTTACTATTAACTAATTATTAGAGTGTAACATTAGGTTTGAAATTCTTTTCAAAACTGTAGTTTTAATATTGTTAGTTTCTAGGTTAAAAGACATGGAACAATGGAACAATGGAACAATATGTAGAAATTTTTATAGGTTTTTTAAAGATGAATCTAAATTATAAGATGTAATATAACATATTACACTTTATATTGTATATATTGCACTAATTTGGATAGTTATTATTAGCAATAAATGTATTATGTATGTTATGTACATTAAATGATTCTTTTCATAAAGTACTTTTCTAGTGTGGGGCCAGCAGACAAATACATTACGAGCTTACACATAATCATGAGGTAGCTGATTCCAGATCATTTTCAGCTGATGAGATCTATTAAAATCAGTATAATATATATAGTCGTGGCCAAAATTCACAAAAAATACACATGTAAAATCTAAGTAAAAGAAATTTTGAGTGGATGAACAGCATAACAACATTACATGTAGGTATATTGTGTGCAAATATGTTGAAAAATCAAAGTTCGAATTTAAATTCTATAAAAGGTTGTTCTAAGTAAAAACAGAAACAAATACATATGTATGTCTATCAGAAAGGGAAATATTTACATTGTTGGAGCAATTTCGCTAGTATTTTTTTAAATTTGATTAAAAATTTACTACATTTTTACTAAAATTTACACTGAACGATTATTTTTGGTACCTTTTTAATATGATACATGGAACATGCAATCCATCAATATGAAAATTCCTTGTAGAAACTTGGTGTACCTTCAGTTAGTTTTTTTCTGAAATAACAATATTTATATGTATAAACTATTGTGTCAATCTTGCCGAGACGATACCAAGAACAAAAGTATCAATTATCTTATAGCTTGAGAGATACTACCAGCTCATTTATGTTATGGAGAACATGACCTATATTTGTCCGTTAACATATCGGACTAGACGTCTTTAACAAACTAATTTACACCTCAACGTAATTGTCAGATGCTCGTGAAAACATGAAACAAAGTAACTTTTTTATCAATTTTTGTGTCCTTTTTAAAGGAGACAATTTACTCAAAAAAAAATTTTTTTTTGTAAATCTTCTTGATTGATATTGACCTTTTAATGGGAAATATTTCCCCCTTTTTAATCATTTCAGGCAAAATCGTAGAATATTTTCATCAATTAAGCATTAAGTTTAATCATAGTAGTTTCTAGCAATATGTTTCAAAACAATATTAACTAAATTATGCATATCAACCCAAAATATAGCAATATGTCGGGGAGAAAACATGTCGGAGTAAAACACAAAATGTTTATTGGCAATAATATATCACATTAAACTTTCTCAATAAACGTGTTTAAATCTCTAATCAATCAACTAATCTTATAAAATCTCTAATCAAATAGACATACAAATTGGACTGTATATATATACAAATATATAAAATTTGGCACTAGGCATATAAATGAGACAATAGTACAAAAAAAACAATGATATACTCTATTACATAATCCCCTTTTGCATTATATTAAGCTAAATTCTTTGATTATAGTGACACGTTACAAAAATAAATGGTAACAAAAAACGATAGCGTCAAGAAAATAAAAACCGAAAAACAGTTCGAAGAGGAAATTAAACATGTACCTAATTAAGTAAACGAAAAAGCCACTTTCGAAATAAAATAATATAATATAATAAGGCGACATGCTTCGAACGTATATAGTTTATACTCAAGCATTAAGTGAGTAAAAATTGTGGAAAACGGAGGTTTAATGATACATATTAGATACACCTACAAATAGTCCTTAATAAACTATAGTTACCTCAAAATTGGCTTTTTAATTTTCAATTATAATTAATCAAAAGGTAACCCATTAGAAATAGGAAATGTAGACTAAAACGAGAAATATAGTAGCATACACAGTTTAGGCTGAACAGATAGAGAGCGACTACAAGGTATTAGTAGATAATTGGGTAGCAACAATCGTTATGAAAGAGGACATGAGAAAAAATAGAGTCAGATTACTACATATTCGTGTTTCAATTTAGGTTTGTCCTTAGCAATTCGAGAGACTCCAAAATGAGTAAATCTCTAGAAGTACGATGTGCGTCGAGCATAATAAAACAATTATCAAAGACGTGCATTGCTATTTCAGGCTGCGTGATGTTTAAATAAATTACTTTTTTATGTTCATTAGTTCTTTTAACAAGAAATCTTTTGGTTTGGTCAATATATGCAGATTTACAGTTAGTAGTAGATTGGTATACAAAACCAGCCTTACAGAAAATAGGTAATTTATTAGACGTGGCAGAAAATAGATATCTGACTTTACATGAAGTGAAATAAACAAATAATATCAGATCTAAATTTCTAAAACTAAGAAGCAAAAGTCTATGTATAAGATCCTTTAAAAAATATAAATAAATATATTTGGAAGTTGATACACTTCTTATCGCTCAAAGTAGAAGGATTTCCGAAAAGAAAATTTAAAAGGCGAGTAATAACACTGTTTATTAGGCTGTGGGAATAGCAGTTATTGTGAAGAATATTTTAATGAGAACAATTTAATTATTCAAATTAAACCAGGAGCTAGAATGAGTAAAGACACAGTAAGAGAGCAGATAGTAGAAATTTTTTTCATGGGAGTATGAAAATAGCAATATTATGGAAAGACCAGTATCAGTAGGTTTTCTATACACGCAAGTTTTGAAAAAAAATTTCATTGAAATTAATGAGAAGATCAAGGAAAGAAAATTTATTATCGCTAGCCAATTCCATAGTGAATTTGACACTAGCTGACAAACTAGATAAGAGAACATGAGCAGATTGGGCAAAGTCAAGAATACAAATAATATCATCAGCGTATCTGTTCAAATATTGAACTCTAACGGGGAATAGTCATGTAACAATTTTTCTATTTTACACATCCACTGAACATGAGAGAAATAAATGAAATAAACATGTACCATTTCCGATTTTCAGCTATTTATGAAATTAATATAAAACAGCTACACAAATTATTTCTTATAATGGTAGTTTAAAAAGATATAGATTAATATCCTACGCTATATATACACCCTGAAATTTGATAAAAGTTTTAAAAAAGTTCTCCAGTAGCAAAAGCATTCATTGAATCTAAAGTATTTTAGTACTTCGGCAGAATCATTATATTATTTCATACTGCTGAAATAATAAGCTTTTTAAACTTACATTGCAGTAGCTTTTTTCTCCAATGTTTTTCTGATCTTCATAATTGACAATCTGAAGAAATAAAATATGTACGTCCATGTACGCAAATCTAATTTTGCGTTGTTTAGTTTAATCCCACAGATAATTACAAAGTTTATTATAATTTATTATAGAAAAACGTATTCTCAACTTAATAATACACAATATCTATACAATGTAATTTGATAATGATACACAACACGATTTGTGCAGGATAGAAGTGACAGAATACACCAGAAATATTTCATTATTTATAACCTAAACTATGTAATTAATTTTTCTATCTGAGTGCATTAACGGAGGTAAAACTATTTCCCCGATTCATTACTAAATATGTGTCATTTAAAGATGTAATAATTTGTATTTGATTAAAACTCTAGATTTTTGTTTACATATTTCAAATAATAACTTAACAATAATCTAGAAATTTAATTGAATTAATCCTATCTTAGTTTATTTATTGTTTTCTAAATCAAATATAATTAATATGCAATGAGAAAAAAATAGGTCACGTTGACAGATGTGTGTAAAACCTGTATTACTTATACGATTTTTCACTGTCGTAGAAAACATTCATGAATGGAAGGCGTGAAACGGAGAGTATTCCTGACGGTCCCATAGAGGAGATGTGCACACATTAAATATTGAAAGAGTTTGGGTTGAGTGTATAGGAGTAAAGAAATGTTGAGAAAAGAATGTTATTGTGAGCAGTAAGATAAGCAAACTGAAATAAGAGAATAGAATGGTGACTGAGAATTTGGAAAAAGACGGAGGACAAGGAATTTCATAAACATATCACAATGGGAAATCTCGGGTGAGCGAATGGGTTACATGGTAAATATGCCATTGACAAATATGAGTAATTATCTAATTCTTTACAGAAAATAAGTAAAATATAGATTATTTTAACAATAAACTATAAGTTGCATCAAATATTAAGTGGTATATATTAACCCCCTACATACCGAGCCTTTTAGAGCATCCATATCCCATGGGGTGGGGGCTCATTCGTTCTTCCTGTCTTTTCCCCTCAAGATTTTTTAACTTCATAATATAGAGTATTTTTGAAACTTCATATAGCTAAATGAATATGTTTTCTGACATAGTCCATCGAAAAAAACAATAAACCTATTTCATTATTTAAAAAATTAGTTAAACATATGCTTTTTATCCTTTTTAAAATTACATCTCCAAGAAAAACCTATTTCTATTTTACTTTGTGAATTATTACATTAAATGTTATCAGTAATAAGGGTGTCATCGATTTTGAAAAGATAAGTAATTTTATAAAATGAATGCTTTGCTCATTTTTTACAAATGGGTTCATTTTTTATAGTGTGGTTAAGTGATTACCCTTTTGGTGCGCAATAGTGAATATAGCGCTATAATTTGCAAAACTTTATTTTTGGAAAATTCACGGAAGCTTAAATTGTATAGTCATTTTAAAATCCCAGCAAAAATTATGGCATGGAGAGGGTTAATAATTTCTTCAGTGATTTCATCTCTTAAATACTGGTGACATGTGTCTGAGAGCATTTATACAGTCTGGCACAATTAAGATATTTCGAATACACAAAATCACCTCTACATAATATTATATCTCTAGGGTAGAATATTGGAATTTAAAAAGGTTGGTTTGTTCCAAAGTAACTTACCCAAAAATTAATGTCAAAATGGCGGTGATTAGTACGACAAAACAGATGATCAAAACAATTCTCCATAACGCTGTGGACGGGGTAACTATACATAAAAACCGGCAGAAATGAATTACGTTTAAATCCTTTTTAACAAATTATAGATATAATTAATATAAAAAGAGAAAGTTTACCATATGTAATAATAGACTAGTCAGGTTTTCAGATATTTGGACAACACCAGGCATTTTTGCATAAAAGTTGGCAAATAAGCTTTTCTAACGTGATTTTGTATGCTAAATTCATTTTTGCTGTTTGCCAAGCTGTATCTCTTAAGTGGACACCGCAAGACGGATAAATCCAAGATGGCCACCTCAAACTCAAACGCATCATTTTTACAAGTATTGTTTTATCCGTCTGTCATTATCACGACTTCAAAACCTAATTAAAACTAACTATAAAGCCATAGTACATTAATTATTTTATTGATATTAATTTTAGGTAAAGTAAAAAACAAATATAAATCCAAGATGGCTGACAAAACTTGAAAAATGAACAACCATTAAAAGTAAAGTAATCATTTTACATTTTATATAATATAATAAGTGACTGTGTGTTTTACATAGTGTCATTGTTGGGACATTGCTGCAATCGTCGTCACCACTTCTACATTTGCATGCTGCTGTGCAACGCAACAGCGATTTTTTGCACTCATGCATCTCTTGGCGCAGTTGCATGTGATCAGTTCCACACATGAGTCTGGGACTGGGGGTAAAGACAACAACGGCGGCACCAATGAGGCATCTTCCATCCCATCGTCTCTGGTTGAGGTAGTGCTAGATATTGCTCATTTGCCTGAAGCTACACAGCTGATTAGTAGTGAGCTCTTTGTATGTGGAAAGAAAGGACATTATCAGTTGGAGGAAGAGACTCTGGAACACTAAACTTCAAAAAAAGAATTTCAAAAAATCATTGCTTGACCATAAATT
Organism: Invenusta paracnida; assembly: GCA_036023295.1. Classification (NCBI taxonomy): domain Eukaryota; kingdom Metazoa; phylum Platyhelminthes; order Proseriata; family Coelogynoporidae; genus Invenusta; species Invenusta paracnida. Next base: position 13,746 of record JAYRBW010104925.1, read on the forward strand.
ATGAGTGTTGCTGTCTCCCCAAGGTCTGCAGCGCTTATGCTTGGAGGACATTGTATTCCTGAAGTGAGTACTTGAGCCAATTCTGATTTTGATCCAGATATTCAACTAGTCAACTGCTGTATTCATTGCAACATCAGAGATATTTTAATAATATATTGCAATGCATATATAGTATGACTAAATTTTTACTAAAAAATGAATGGGACTCTTGTGTAATTTCAATGTCAGTAGAACGTATTTCTGATGTAGAAAGATTACAGTGTATATTTGACTCTGTTAACGTAAGAGATTGTCTTAAATATAATTAATAGCTGTAAAAATTATAATTTTCAAATTTGTGCTACAACTGTTTGATTTATCCCATTTTTAAAGCATTGTATTTAATTATCTAGCAAGCATTAATTTTTAACGCATATACAAATACTAACATATATGAATAATGGTAGCGTTAAAATCTACTCTAAATTGACGTTTATAAAATTTACCTGAAAATAATTTTAAAGATTAGTTAGCATTTAGTATACAAATCACTATGAACATTTAAATAATGCGTTTTAATTTTGTAGTCAAATAACTTAATAATTTTTATTTTTTATTCAATAACTTTAGAGAACTATGAATTTTTATGTTTTGTATAATATTTCTGGAATACAAATTATATACCAATTAATAAATATATTTATTGACACAATACAAAGGTACATATATTGCATAATCAAAATATGGTTATCTTTTCAAATTAAATTAATCAAAAATGTAATATATAAATCAATTTAGTATTCAACTGTATGCTTACTTCACATTTTGAAATAAAGTCAACGCGTAAAAGGTGTTCCAAAGTAAATGTTTGTATCGTCGAGAAAACAATTAAAAGAAAAACACATTCGAATACAGTACCAAATTTGTAAATGAATTTGCTTAACCATATCTCATATTTTGAATCTTTATATCTGAAAATATTATAATGATCAAACATATTCAATTATCGAAGTACATAAATAGGATATCTTGCTAAAGTCACTCACTTGCAGTGTAGCCCGAAGTATACATCCAAATCCATATATTGGGACGAAAAGATTAACTCATAGATGACAGCAGTAGATCCCAATATTACTATATATAGAAATTTTAATACCATGGGGAAGTGTATGAATATGTTGACAGTTAGTGAAGATAGCACTATATTTGAAAAAAATATCTGAAACGTAGTAATTGTAGAACATACTATTAATTATATGGTACACCAAAAATATCAATAAAGGTGTTCTTGAATGTTCGCAAATTACAGCAACAGTGCATTAAAATATGAACAAAAAAGTTACAATAAAAACAAAGCATTAAAAGCAATATGTTTATTTTTATCAAATGAGTTCATACTTTAGATAGACGTTTGATGAAGTAACACATACATAGATGGCACTCAAAGTGAAACCAATTATAAACATACAGATTCATATATATATATAACTATATTAATTAAAAAAATTATTTATTTGAATTACTTGTTTGACATATTGCTGTATCACATTAACAAAAAAAGCGAATTATTTCAAATTGAATAATAAAAAAGAAGTTAAGTGTAATCATAAATATTTTCTTTTAATATTTTAAGAAATGTTTTACGGGTTCTATTTATTTATACATATATAGATTGATTACAAGAACAATATGTGTATTAATATGAATGAATGAATATTTGTATATACAAAAAAGACATAAAATGAAAACAGTTGGCTTTATATTCATTACTAAATTGATTAAATGTTGATTATAGTTGGATATTAAATAAATGTTTGTGTTTAACAATAATAAAATAATTGTGAATTGAAATTAACTCATGCGTACATTTTCAATGTGAAAAATTATTTTATGAAAGTTTTAATTTATATATATTAAGCAAAAATTTCAAAATATTAAAGACAAATGTTATCATTTAAAATTTGAATAAAATCAATTTATATATTTATATATCCATCAAATTTTAAATTATATCCGACTGATATCTTTAACAGATACTACTTAATCGGTTTTAAGTAAGTTCTAAAACAATTTTACGATTATTTTGTCATTTTAGAATTGTACATAGAAGCATAATAACTGCAGATTAGATGCAAATTCTGATGCGAAAGTTGAACATTATATAAAATATTATATAAATGTATAATACAGGTGTAAACATTGGTATAAAACAGGTGTAAATACAGGTATAAAACATTGACAATAAAAGATAAACCGTATGTATACTTTAAGTATATTGCGAAAACCTAAACAATCGATGTCTTAGTAGATATTTATATATACCTATAGCAACATTACACATTTTCATATAAGTTGAATAATTTCAATCGTATGTTTCGGACGAAGCAAAGCAAGTTGTTGATATCAACGCTTGTATTATGAGGATTGAATGGGCAGGCTGAGGCTAAACCAACCTTAAGGTTGAAGCATTGGGTACACAGCAAGACACAGCATTGAATTCTAAGCTTAACGGACTATTATTATTCTAAATCGTCGGTTTAATTTTCGAGATATTAAAAAAAGTTAATTTCACAAAATCAAAAAAACTAAATAATTAGCGCTCAAATAAAAAACAAAGAACAAGCATAAAATCAGTTTAGTTTGTCACTATAGTAATTAAAAGTTGATACTAAAAGAAAAGTTAATAATCGTTGGTTTAATATTCGATATATTAAAAAATCGATTATTTCTGAAAATCAATAAACAGAATAAATAGCGCTCATTTTTATAAATGAAACCCCTTTTTAAATTTTATTAACACTGTTCATCTTAACATAACATTTACTTGTCAATTTGGTGGAACCAATCTAACTTTTTTAGATGGTTTTTTAAACTGTTGTAACAACTCTTTCTCTTGATATGTTTTTTGAAAAAGACTGCGACTAATTTAATTCTTTATTTTAAAGAATTTGCCTTTTAAAATGGAAAAGAGGTCTGATTTATTTTTCACAAATTTTTTGAAATCTATATGCTCTTGAACATTATTTCATATTGAAGTTTCTAAATTGAAACTATTTTTTTAAAAACAGTTATCCTGTATCATATTTCAACCAATGTCTTAGCCTTTTTCTCTCTTCAAATTTTCTGTAATTTCCAAAAAAACAGTTCAAGATCCGAAAACACCTGTTATTTCTAATCCTTTTGTTGGAAAACCTTCTTCTAAAAAAGCTTTTAACAAACTTTGTAAATCTCATTTTGAAAAAAAAATACATTGTCTTTTACAGCTTCAAGGTTCAAAAATATTTTTCTCTCAAATATAAAACACAAATCTTTTGAATCTTATGTGGTTTATAAATTTACATGTCAGGTTGATCCTTATCGGTTTTACATTGGTAAGATCAAACGCCACCTAAATAAAAGATGGAAGGAATATAAAATTAAGAGTGCCATTGGTGACTATCTTCTTCACTGTAACTCCTGTTCTATATTCTTATAACTGTAATAGTTGTAATACAGTATTATAGTACAATTAATAATAAATTGTCTTCCCCTTCTTTAAATAGTCAACTTGCCAACCAAGGTTCCTCCTTTTTTCTTAAAAATTTCTAACCTATAGTTTCTTTATTTTCTTGATGGACTCTCTCTCTCCCACTCTCGTTCTAATAATTTTATTCTCTGTAACTCTCAATTCTTGTTTTAATCTGTAATACATTGTTTCGATTTTGTACGCACTTTTAAATTTCCAGATGAAGAATATTGTATATTCGTAAACGTTCGAACTTTTATAACAAATGATCCTACAACTGTTTTTTTTATTCATCTTTTTCTCTACCACAACTATAAAAAAATTGAATTAGAGGTGATATAATTTATCTTTAGATCTTAAAAAGGCAAGACATGTAACCGAAATGCATAAGAACATCTGCATACCACCATGTTATGGTTTATTCCTAATCGTGTTTAGTTGTATTAGACAGTGCAGTGTCACTTGATGTTGTTATGGACAGCCTACCAAAATATACTGTGAAATATTAAAATTGTCAACTTTCATTTAAACATTGTCAATAAAAGTATCTGTTATTATCATTCTTGTTGATTTTTATAGAACTCAAAATTAAATATCTTATAACTATAATGATTATAATATAAAGCACATGTCTTACGTTTATGCATACCAGTAATGAATCAATGAATGAATCTTTTTATTTTTTATTTAATTACGTTTAGAACATTATCATTTTTCTGTTTTAACATAATTCATATTTTTGGTAAGTATTTCATTGATATGTAAAATTTAGCTTCAGAAGATACAATAATTAATTGAAACGATTTCAAAGATAAAAAGAATTTTTAAACTAAACATTAATTTAGAAAAATGTCAAACTTCAAATAATTGGAAAATCGAAAGAAATCAGTTTTAATTTTATAATAATTTTTAAAGACCTTGAACGTTTGAATTTACTGTAGGAATGATAGGTTTATATTTTAAGGAACCTGTATTGTTATCATTCCTTATATTCCTTATGTGTAAGACATGCTCACATTTACTTTGAATTTGTTGAGAAAACCAAAGCAATAGCTGTTGATTTTGCCTTTTCCTGCGTCGTTGTGGATTACCTTGTTGAACTTGAGTTGACAAATAGTGACAGTAATGTTTTCACGGTTAAATCGTCCTTCTTGAGAGCTTTGAAATATATAAATTTGTAATCAAGCTTGTTTAGAGCTACCAGAAGTTTATTTGTCTGACGAAATAATGACGGAAACATTATTTTGATATTCTTAATAGTTTATTTAATATAATTTGTTTTAACTACGATTTGCGATCTGACAAGGTGTTACAATCAACACCCGAGATAAATTTGTAAGCCATAGTTATTAGATAATACGGAATATTTATTTTAATCTTTTTAAAGCAAAAATATTCCTTGAAAAGATTCAATTCAGAATGTGCAAAGATCTCTGAGGATTTGTTAGGGAAATCTTAAGGATGAACAAAAGCTAGAGTAGAATCGGCATTAGTATTGCAAAAATAAATGATGAAATATTAGAGATATTTGTACAATGAAAGATTTTCCTTGCAGTAAATAATCAACAATTTCGAAATATATAATACTGTATACGATAATATGATATAAATACATACGTGAAATACTTATGTGATTTCCCTTTAAATATGTTATACATAATGCGAATAATTCAATATATTTATAAAAATACACATATGATAAAATAAACACATTTATCTAGACCTATGGCAATAGGTCGTTAGCTAGTAAAGCTAAGCGAACTATGTAGTAGGTAATATAGGATAG
>JAYRBW010104936.1:0-19014 GCA_036023295.1 Invenusta paracnida
AAATGATGTCAGTTAACATTACTTATTTAGTGACTGCACCTATTCGGCGATTTAATACAGTTGTTAATCTGCGATTTGATAACGCTTTACTAAATCGATCAGACTATTACGTCATGCTAGTTCACCCATTGTTCTGCAAAATGAGATTCTGCGATATGATACGCAGCCGAAAGTACATAATATATAAAAATGAAACTGTTTTGTTATTGTGATTGTAATCATACACATGTTTCTACCAGTTTATTATTAAAGAATTTTTAATGTGAATGTTTACATTTATTCAGAATCACTAAAGCATTATAAATTAAATTTTTGCCTTCACTGTTTATAAAAGTTTAGTTTGTTATAAGTCTATCAAGAATATTTGATAAAACTAATCCAGTTTTTATTTCTGAGAATTAAATATTAATGTCACTCCTACTTTAGAGTAGTTTAGTTTCATAGCATGCGTCGCCGTTTGAGCAATTAATGGAACCTTTTTTTTATGTGAACCCGAATGATTGATAAATCGATATACCCCGTAACTGACAGCTTTGAAAGCAGACGCAGGATGATGTATAATTAAGTTTTTTAGTAGAAAGAAGGAGCGTGTCATAAAGATAAACATACCAACCGTATCTATGGAACAAAATGCAAACAGTCATTTGAGAGAAAATAAAAACGGTGTGGGGAAATGGATTCGGAAATAGGAGGATATTGAAAAATGTGTTCGCCATTTAATCGTATTGTAAAAGGGCTCTAGTTAAAGTGAAGAGCGCAAATTGTTTACAAAGTGGAAAACTTTTTACAACGTTGGTGTACAAGAAATTTGAATTATAAATCTGGTTGAAAGACGCGTAAAATAATGAAAACATTTATTCCGATATTCAACTGTCGTCTTTATGTATTTTGTTAAATATAAATTCGAGGGTAATAATTTCTCATTTAAAAAAAATTCTTTCAACGGTTATTAAAATAAAAGAGTATATGTGTCGTGTAATCCTGGAATAATTTTCTTTTTAAATCACTGAATCTTTGTTTTTAAACTGCATTGGTATTTGAGTTTGGCATTAGTAAAGCAGCATATCAAAATTTTAATAATGGTTAGTATTGATTATATCTACTATTTTTATTGATAATTAAAATGAATAGATTCTACACAATATACACATATTCCTTTCAAGTCATTTGTTTTTATTGAGCCTGAGATATTGTTAGTTTACACATTTTTTAATGTTTTTACCGCAGATTAAGAATTAACTATCCTGATATATTTAAGGAAAAGTCACTGAGTACTCCCATTTCTGTTTTAAATAAAATAAATTAAATGTTTTTATAAAATACACAATTTTTTAAATAGAAATAAAACTATCTTGCATCATTATCATATATATATATAATATGTATGTATCTTTATACGTATTATTTACATTAGATGCTGGTAAATGGCATGGAATTGTCTTGGTTCTGTATCACTGTATTACTACTTTTAAGTCTTCAAATAATGAAAAATTCTCACACTCACTCTAAGGATTAATCAGTTAATTTTGTTTACTTTGCATAAAGTTTACCAATTTTAAGTAAATATTGGCTAGTTCTATACTGTTAAAGTTAGTTCTATATTTAGAAAACAGAGGTTTAATTAATTTGGAAACATAAGAAAATGTAAGTATCAATCGATATTAATTTCGTAGAAAAATGTTTATATTCCATACCTATATGTGTATCTCCACTTATTTCATTGGTGAAAAACATGGTGAATATTACATATAATATGCCTTAGATAAAAATTATCTTCTCCTTTCCTGGAAGTATGTTTACCGTTGCTAATCTTTATTTCCGTTTAGCTAGTGAATATAGGTACAAAAATCTTTAATTTTATGTGAATAGCAAAATTTCTAATATAGAATTTTAAAAATAAATTTCAATGTTTCTTATAATATGTTTAAAATTAATCTGAATAGTTTTTGTCGTATCTAACAACAAACATAATATAGTATTCTTATAATTTATATTAATGTGTATGTATAAGCGTGAGATCAAATGATTGATCGATTCCTCAACATACTTATGCGGCAAAATAAGCTATTTGAAGGGTGTTAACGTTTTTGCTATATTTTGGGCTAGAATTTTATTGTTTTCATCGGTAAACATAAATGTCGTGATATCGATTCTTTCTCTAATTCTTTTATGCAAGGTTATTGTAGTCGTTCCATAATATTGTCCTGTGATATCGATTTTAATTATTGGCACTGGATGAAATACTAGTTAATTTTAGACTTACTATACAACAAACATTTTTATTACGTTCCATAAAAGCTAATGTATGTAATGTCCATCATGTAATTTTTTTGATAGCTTATTTTACATTTTTGAGTTAAAATTTAAAGTAACTAAAATTATTACTGTTACTATGTTTATGTAAATAAATGTATTATTTATTTGAAAGTAAAGATCATACAATTGAAGGAGAAAAACCATTTTTTTAAATTAATTACAAGGATTGGTTTTGTACTAATGTTTAGGGCTTGTAATGAACCATAAAATATATAACAAAAGAATGTCGGATATACAATTTAGTTATTAAAATGTAATTTTTCATAAATACTGTAATTGCTTAACGAATCGAATTTAAAAGAAAAAAGTTACCAAGTCATAACGCAAATTATGAAATTAGTTTTTGATGTTAAAATTAACATATAGGGTGATTAATTTGTATTATAAAACATTTCGTTTGCAATCGTTTGGTATTACATTTCACAGTGCGCAGATGACAGCAATTTAGGGAAATAGATCTGCACAAATAAACCAGTGGTTGATCCAAATGTTATTTGATTCTTAACCGATCAGTCTAACCAAGCCGCATATCCCCACATAGACACACGCGAAACGTATATATACGTACACAGATGCATTGAACTATCCTATTTTCATTTATAATCAATGAATTTTGGCTTCCACTATATTGATATTGCGGTCATACATACACACACATTGATGTAGTCGACATATTTGGGATCAACCTTCGATCTCCTCTGTCCTTTTCCATCAAGTCAGAATTCTTCTCTTCTTCGACACTCTGTACGTCTCGTCTCTCCTCCTCTCCCTTCTTCACCTATGTACATATAATTCACGCCTATAGATCCTAATACAAAATCATGTAATCAAGTTGTCTGTAAAAGAAGAAAATTGAGACGTCCCTCACAATCCTCCGCTCCTCTTTCAGTCTCTTCTCTACTCTTAGCTTCTGATTATTGATTAATTGTAATCTGCCGTTCGTTCTAAATGATTTTAAGATTTTAAGCGAATCTCTTCTCAACCTATGAGTCTGGGGCATTAAATGTATGTTATTAAAGACAACAACATAATGGGTACTGTCAATGAAGAATTTCAAGTTTTCAGTATGGACTTTTACTTTGCTAGTTATATATAACTTATTTTGTAGTGTATACATAAAAACTTCACATATAAACTAACTGAATATATATTTGAGTATACTTAATAAAGGAAGATGACTGTTTTACTAGAAGACAGATCATTCAGTATTCACGGAGACACTTAGACAAGTTTAATGACCAAATGAAATGAGCAGTAGAATGGAAACTGTTTCACAATAAAATTTTGTATTAAGATGGTTTAGAATTTAAATAAATGGGTAGGAATTGATAAATAATATTTTGATTTAAAAGGGTGTTTATAAATTTAGAAAAGTTGTCCATTTTAATTTTATATAGACGGAATAAAATTATACATTTTTAAAATAATCTTTAATAGTTTAACAATTTTTCAATACCAAGTGATGTTTAGTAATACATCAAGTGTCTCTCTTTAATGACTCAGATCACCTGAGTTAACGATTAATTGACTGAATAATAATAGTTCAATAATTTTGCCAATCGCCGAAAATTCAAATACCGAACGCGCTTTGCTCTTTATGGAGCTCATCAGTAGAATTCAGAGTAACGAACCGGGGTCCTCACGATTACAATGTGAGCACTAACCCCTTGACCAACCAAAGCTTCGTTGATTTGTAAGAACATTTTTCTAGCAATTTCGAGAGAAATATGTCTGGCATTTGGGTATTTTGGGTATATGGTGATTGGCAAAAATTAAAATTTTTATAACTATTTCTACTTTTTAATTTAAGTAACTTACTCTTTCGACTTATATCAAATATAAAAGCAAAATTGATGTGAAATAATAATAATAATTGGCAATTAAAAAAATCTGGTTTTATAATGTTGATATTTATGGAAAAGGAAAAATTATTACTACAATATCATTGATTAAATAGTTCACTATAAATACTCTATTTCGTAGTAGATTTGCTAAATATCATTTTAACACTCTATTCACAATATATGTAGAATAGAAATGGAAACCGATGATGCCCGTCAGTTAATTCGAAGTGAAAAAACAAACAGAATATAAGCCTTATATCATAGAGTAATACACTATGCCTTATATTTCGAGGTTAAACCTCCACATCAAAATATGCAGAAAGATAAGTAAATACATGTATTACAATTTTTATTCATAAGAGAAGTAAGAGCATAGATCACTTATAGGTATACAATAGACTCCATCAACACACCTAAAGAGACAATTTTTCTTACAATATATATTTTATTTTATTTTTATATATGAAATAGTATTAGATTTTCTGTTTAGTATTGAAATAATGTAAATAATGTAAACCATTTTAAATATATTGGATCATAAGTAGGTCGTTATGTTTCTTTCTGATTTGTTAAAATTATATAAACAATATTGATTGACATTTAAAGCTGACACAGTAAGTTATAATCATAGAGTAATGAATACTTTATTATGTGGTTATAATAATATTTTGGAAAATTTAAAGGATATTAAAATAGTTACCCTAATTTTTCATTTAACATCTTGAGAGTTTTTAAATTAGTGGCAATGGCAATTTAATGTTTTAACAGAAATCAGTCTCAGTCTCAGAATTAGAAAATAAATCATTTGTAGGATATTCAAATAAATTCCTTTTTATAATTTGTGTAGTTTATTGGAAAAGTAACGCTTTACTCATGAATAGTTGGCTAATTATTTCTTTGATTTTTTAAACATTCATTAATTTTGATTAAATAATGTATGTTATGATATCCACAATATGGTCGTAGTACATATTAGTACATATGTAGACATATTCAACAGGTCTTATTTCAACGTATTTGGTGAATTTGATTGAGCCAATATTGTATCGAATCATATATATAGTCATTATATTAAATTACCGAAGGCATGAGTATAGTAACACTACTGATATTTATACACAATATAGTCAAATCTTCTCATCGCTGTAAGTGTTGATAACAGTGAAGTAAATTAAAGTGAAGTAACAGTAAAGAAGTAAGAGTAACTTTGCATAAAATTTAAAATTTAGATGAATTTGTAAACTTCCATGCTATATATTCAACTTTAATAAATTGTTCATCAAAACAATAAATTCATTATTAATTAAGGATAAAGAAAAAGAAAATACTATTTTATTTGTGTATTTCAGTATAAATATGTATATATATATATGTATTTGTAATATTATCTGGAGTCATATATAAATCAGAGAGAAACAATTTCCTATGACAGTAATTATTTGATGATATGAAAAAGAGTTCATCGTAATAAATTAAATCATGAATACCAATTTCCTGTTCTTAGATTCTTTTAGAAAACAAAATACCTGAATAAAGCAACTTTTATTTTCTACATTATTTATATTTTACCTACTGCTTACCTCCTGTCATTAATTGTTTAATCTATTTATTTTTCGTTCGCATATTTTAAAAACATGCAACTCTGTTTTTTTATCATTTGAGCATTGTTTTTATTACGATATGCAATTATTAGTCATAACATTTGGTAACTACGTAGATATTTCTTTTGTCAGAAATAGAAAAGGGTAATTTGAAATATGAAAAATTCAATTAAATCTTGTTTGTTTTTACTTATTACACATATCTAAATAATTTAAATAATGTTTTAGTTAATTTATAGTTACGTGTACCTAATGCACACATATTATTGTTTATCATTATGTAAATTATACTTAATTTGTTTTACTATTAAATATATTTTGTTATAATATATCATTTTGTTCGAGCTTGAACACACAGTTAATATATTTAATATAAAGATACCAAACATTATATGGTTCAAAACTGATATTGAGGGAGGTTCTTAAGCTTCCTGTATATCTAAATTACTTAGACGTTGGTATTCAACATTTGTACTCGTAAACGCAAGATTCATTATAAATATTATATTTATATTTATATATACCATATATAATTTATTTTTATTAATATTTATTAATAAATTAATTATGTCGAATTAAAACAAATCAATTGATAAAATCCCAATGAATTGATTTCGTGTAACTTGCTGTAAATATAATTAGGAAAAAAGGGTACATATAGCATCGAGTTAATTTATTACGTTAAAAAATAGGCTAAATAAAATAAAATAAATTTATTATGAGCTATGTTAGTAGGTAGACGTTTAAAACGCTATTGTTTGATTAAAATCACTCCCCAATGAAAATATACTTTGAACTTGTCTATAATAATTTTTGTAAATATATATACAATATTTAGATAATACAAGTAATAATAGAGGTATGGTGGAAAGAGGAACAAAAATTGTCAAATACGTGAGATTACCTAAAATATGTATACCAACTAATGAGTGTATCAATTTGACTAAAATCGAATTTTTAGATATCCAGCTGCAGTTAGACATTCGTCCAGGTTTGATATTTCACTGAATTATCTTCAAAACTTCTAGCTATAGAATGCTTTTTGCTTTTTGTAAAAAAAGTTAAGCATCCCTGATCCAACAGTGTGTCTTTAAAAGTACGTCTACAATTCGCAAGGCAGTCTATCGATCGCTGAAGATTTATGCCTTATACTGGGATTCCATTTATACTGACTGTTTAAATGCCAAGAACGAGTTGCAGTCACGATATAATATGTTTGCTTGATTGGGCAAACTAACATTAATTTTAGAAACAATACTTCTACTATATTTCATTTCTATGGCGAATAATATAAGGATATATGTATTAAAGGGTGTCAAACTAAAATAGGATAATAGACATTTTTTCACATTATAGTAAAGCATATTTTTAAAATGGAGACATTTCTGTATCATGATAGTTAGTCTTTAGTGCAATGTTTATTATATATGATAAATTGTAATAAGGATGCATTGAAATCGTCGTCGTAGATTCTCAGGTCCGTAATTGTCCTTTGATGGTTCGGAATGTTTGGAATCGCCAGCCTTAAAATGCACTAAGCTAGTGATATATAAAATATAATATGTTAGTATATACATAGATACTATATACTAGGTACAATAAAATGATATTATTCACTTTGTTTTTAAAATAGATGTATGCCTATATATAAATCTCAGATGCATACCCCATATATATATATCTAATTAAGGATTTGCTTAGTATATATTGAACACTATATGTAATATTTATTTAAAATTTGTCTTATTCTACGTTTAATGCATTTAATTATAAGTAACTACTTATATAGATCTATAAAACCCTTTAAACAATTTTATTGATTGCTATTTATCTCAATTTAATGTTTGTATCAGAATAAGCTAAATTGGTTAAAATTACTATTTAAAGATTATAATTATTTAATATTAATTAATTAACATTGCTGAAAATAAGATGAGCTGGTTTAGTAGATTATTAGTAAAAAATATTTGAACGTAATCACCTGAATAAAGAAAGTGAAAACAATAATTTGTCCTATTTAATCAGGTGATACCGTTAAAATGTAGTTTATTAATTAATTAATGTTAAATATTAATAATTATATAAATAAAATATTTTATAATAAATATCATCTTGTATATGTACAAATATGTTCAATTTAAAATAAATAAAAAATGTTGTTACCACTTTTGTAAAATATACGAAATAAATGCTAATGTTTATATTTATTCAGGGGTACTCACAGGTAAGTATAATAATAATAATAATATAACTATCCCAAATTATAACATATCATCACCGATTTATAAACTAAACAAAACATTATTTCCTAGTTGAACTCAAAAGTACCCCTTTATCTTGAAATAAGTGTAGTGAAGCCGACAATCAGATTTTAGAAATTAATATCCAATTTGTGTAAATATCGTTCAGAGCTGTTCGGAGCCATTTGGAGCTTTCAGCCAAATCTTTTGTGAAAACAAATCATTTGAAGGGTTTCCAGCTGAATTTATTCCCACAGTCGTTTCCATGGAAATAGAAGCTTTGACATCGCAAAAGAGATCGATGCTGGTGGTTATGTTTCGTTTCTGCTCTTGTGCAAAGTATTTTGAACAAATATTTACATTTGTGCGCGCTTTTAATTAAAGTTAATAAATCAACTTTAATGTGCTAAAAAAAAGAATTTATAGTCGTGTATATTGTGCAATTATTGCATTCTATAGTGGCTCGTTTAGGGGTTTTTAGTCATTCGATTGGTAGCTATAATATTTATTCATGAAATTATTTCATAGATTTTATTATTGACATTTAAGGTTTTATAACTTTTTCTTCAACTTCTGAGTTTGGGCATTCATATTGTGACATTCAATGAATTAAGTTTCTGTTTAAAAATTGACCTATAAAACACAAGTTAGATCATATAGGAAATACTGAACTAGCAGCTAGTAATTTTTTCGTAATGGCTAATCAATCATGTTCTAAATGAGGGATGGTAACATTTATACAAGAATGTTAATCTAAAATGAAATAGAACTAATTAAAAACTATTTTAAAATTGACTTGAACATATACCATATGTATATGCTTACATTTATTTAAATTTATTAATTCTCATTTTAATTTAGATGCAATAATTTATTTCATTTCCTGTATTTAAATATATGTTTATAAACGTATATATAAATGTGCTTTTAGGTTGAGAATAGTAAAATATAAGAATAAAAATATTAATCTCTTCGCATAAAATGTAGTTTAAAATTGATAGATTATATTATATATTATATTAAATGAAATTGCAATCGAAAGTATAACGGCTTAACAATTATTTTTCGTAATGTACGAATATATCACCAGTCTTAAAATTCCACTACAAAGTTTCACAATATCTTGTTTAATTTTTGCATACTATATATTCCACAATTCACAATCCATAATCTATCCTGACCGCACATATTTATTTACCAATCTTCATACGAGTTATATTACGTCTCATTATCATGACCACATTTTATTTATCATGTAGATCCCGCCAAGTGGATGTACGTGGCCCGAGTATGGCATGAAAATGCCTTCCGGATAATGTACTATCCCCTCGATTCAGGTTTGTATTTCTCTGTGCATGTAAACTAATCCACCCACCCCTCTCTCTCTCTGTCTTTTAGTGTGTGTTTTAACATGCGTTATTCTTTCCTCATATCCACCTTGTTTTGTGTGTTCCAGTTCCTTTCTACTCGACCTTACGTGTGCATACTGTGCATATCATTTTGTTTGTTGTATATTTTCTGGACTTACACACTCATCTTCATACCCAATTCACAATTTTATTTCGTTCCTTTTCATTTTTGAGAGTGGTCATTATGCCTAGATATCTGTATGATATAAACACAGTTAAGTATATTATGCATACATAGTTAACTGATATGAATGTCTTAGTGCGAAGGTAGATATATATGATGGAACAGTACCTTAGGCACTAACTTCCTGTATATATTTAAGATAGTCTGTATAATACATCAGTATTAGTTACTAGTTTCTCTACACGCACCTTTTCAACCTTCAAATGTGAATAATGTTATTTAGATACAATTCTCTTACATATTTTTATAGATAACTTTCAGACTAACCCAAAGCTTACAGACATACAAATATTTGCAACGAAAGGTTTTTGAACTTTGTTTTATTTTGGCTTTAAATTAACACATTCCCTTTAAATTATTTAATGGTGTAATTGTGCCGTATGTCAACATAGTTTTCTAATACATATATCTATAATCTCTATAAATCTCTACATTAAATAATCAAAAACTGTATAGCTATAATGACTAAGTACTATTTTTGTAATAAATTTTATTAATTCAAATTATTAATTATTACTAATAACATATTTTAATTGTGAAATATTATTTAAAATCTTGCACAATCTTGTGCCCCAATATAGAAAAATGAATGGTTTGACCGTTCCACATCGCTGACACCAGCCTTTGCTCACCGTATATATGTATGCATAGACTTGTTATACATCAGTAATCAACTCACTTGTGCTGACGCCTCACTTTTCAATTTATGTCATTTTTTAATGTAGCAACAGTAAACTTATGAGTTTAAATGTAGATAGAAAAGACATAAATTCTAGCTTGCTATAATTAATTTAGCTCAGCTTGCGTATGTAAGTATATAAAAATCTGTATTTTATTTAGCGTGATAAATATTTCATATTGTTGAAAAATTCTTAATGAGACTCACAAGAAGGTCAACTTAGAGGTGAAGTGTATCGTGCAAACTAATTTGAAGTCTAGGTACCTACTTCATTCGTATTTTATTTCTTCCTTTCCTCTTTTATTTTAAAATTTTATATATTTCATTGATAGCTGTTGTCTTTCTCTTTTGTGTGCTGTTATTAATTTTAAGTTATATGTTTCTTAATTACTTAGTTTGTTTTAACTTTTACATAATCTGTCTCCATACGTTTTTTTTTACTTTTCTTTTAACCGTTTGTATATACCATTCTATCCATTTGTCATTGTAATCCCAAGGATATGGACTTCCTTTATAAAATCTTCGCATCTGTACTAAAACCGTTATTAATATTAAACTAAGCACTTGAAAAGTTAAAATGATTTATGTTTTGTGCACCAATTGTGTTAAAAAACACTGACATATACTTATAATGTTATTATACGAATATTACAGTCTACTTTAGATAATTATTTATTTTACAATTTTGTGAATTTGCACATTTTTTAAAACAATTATTAGTATAAAAATCTCCACTGTAAAGTCTTCGAAAATTTGTATTTATATTTTTCAACAATATATGAGTATATACTTCCCAATATGAGAAATAATACTTTAGATTTAATTTATCAGTGTAACACAGTTGTTTCTAAATTGAAGCAGTTAAATTTATCTATTTTAATATTTATTTTAATATATGCTCCTGTTGTACCTTGCAATGCAAAAAGAGTATGCTATTTTTCTATACATTTTCTATTTTTTTAAATACATATTATTCTATTAATATAGTTATGTGAAATACATTAATTTAAATTAAATCCCTCACATAAATTAAAATTTAATTAAACTTTACGTCCTAAAACCGTTTATTTGACTGAGCAGTAGATACGCATTTAAATGACCACCGTATATGTATGTATATGTACATTGTATATTTAATGTCTTAATTGCATAGTTAGTGTTATATTTCATATATTTCATTAATTGTATTTTTATTCTATAACAATTATATGCATTTTCTAAACATTTACATGTGTAATTACTTGACTTATTAAGTCAGTTACGCTTTCTTTAACTGCTATTTTTTAATTTATAGTAAAAGTTTCTATATGCTTGTAATGAATGATAATATTTTAAATGCGTCAATAATTGGTCATCGTTTTGGTGAAACATACATAAATATAGATAAATAAATTTAAAAAACTAATAGTTTAATTAACTTACGTACATAATTTTCTTCAAAAATCCAGATTTTCTGCTTAATCACTTTATATATATGTAGAAGTAATCAAATTTAGTTCATCTTTGGTGCAGTTGATAAATAAACCAACAGACTTACAACTTTTGATTTATAATAAACATTATGTTATATTATTGTTTCATGAATTATCTAGAAATTTATTTATTTCAAGTTAAACCAATACGTTTCTCGAGACATAATATTAACTATAGAATTAATTGTAGAAATTTCCCCATGTAATTTCCAAAAAACTTTATTAAACAACTGCAACGCCATTTTTAGAAAATATATAATCTTCTTTAAATACTATTTTAATAATCGATGCATTAATTACATTCTCGGTCGATTTTATCTTTTCCATCAATATCTACTTTACAGCCGGGGACGTCTCCGAGATCATCCAGCGGTTGCAGACAGGCACAGCCGAGCATCTGCGCCATCCGAGCACTGCCACGGGTCTGTTGATCGCTGCCACCCTCGCATCACCCTACTACTGCCAGTTTACACGGCGCGCATTCAATGCTCTCACGGATATCTTCACCAATACTATTCCCGGCCTCGCCTCCTCTATCGCCAGCGGTGGAAGCATTGGTGGTTCTGCCACTGGGGGCCTGGCCTCCACTGCTGCCACCGCAGCTGCTGCCTCTCTGGGGGGGCTAGGGGGTCCCTCAGGGGCAGCCTCTTCGCTGGAACAGGCGCTAGATACCTCTGGGCTTGAGCCCGTGTACATCGGGGTGCAGCGCTACTACTCAAGACATGATCTCAGAGGCTCCTCAGCGCCTGCCACGTCCGCCACAGCCGCCGTCACTCGAGTCGGTAGAAGTAGTGGTCGTCAGGGTTCCCCGCCGGAGACGTCGGGCTATTTTGTACTCATGGGTCGAAGAGCGGGAGCAAGCGGTGGGGGCAGAAAGAGTGCCGGCGGTTCACCTAAGAAGTGATGGATGATTGCTGTGGTTGGTTAATTTGTGCTTTCCTAAGATGCTTATGCATTAAATCAAATATTTCAGACACATGAAATGATTTAATTTAAATATCTTTAATTCATAGAGTAAACAATTGAGTTTAGGAATTCTAATTTATTAAAAATAAATGATGACGATTTTTAATCGATTTAATTTATCAATTTTGAAAGACTTGCAGTTATATTATTAATATTCAACTTTCGTAGTTTTATACTATTTTAAATTTGGAACAATAATTCTATTTGAATGTATACATTCTGCATCATTATCTGTGGTTAGTTTAAATTTCTGATTATATATCATTAATAATATAGTTAATAATATCTCATTTATTAGTTTTATACTATTTTAAATTTGAAAATATAATTATCTTTGGAATGTATAAAAATTCTGCATCACTATTGGCGGCTAGTTTAACTTTCTGATTATGTAATTTTTTAATTGACCACTTCTCTGTACTACAAACAAAGTTAGAAAACCGGTTTAATACTATCTGTTCCAATTTAAAGTATTGGACAAATGTATTCATATCCTTACTTGTATGAAAAGACTCGAATGAAACATTACACATTCTAGAATAAAGCATTTCATGTAAAAAATACAGTTTATATCTGTTACATTATAAAGGTATGTAGATAAATAATATAATTAATCCTTTTGTATATGTCATATATGTCATATACCTATATGATATATCGGAAATCGAATATATGAATATTAATTACGTGCTCAACTGATACATATAAAATTTAAATAATCTGTGGCTTCTTTGCATACACATATATTTTCATTTTAGTACACTCCAGAACGTTGTCTTTCATTATCCATGATCTATTATATCTTTATATATAGTTTATATCATTTCACTATTCATTGATTCATGCAATCTACATTGTATGTAACATTCTTCATTCCAATGTTAATGGCCCCTGTAGAAGGAGCGCTATCAGAATCAACTATTATACAATATACCTTTCAAATCACTTTCACATACGTCTTAACGCTTTTATTTTCTTATATGTAGATAGATAACATAGTGAATATTATATTATTAAGTTGTAAACGTGGACACTAAAATTGCTTGATAATATATTTTCATAATGTTTATGTTCTTTCGATGTATCTTTCTCTTATATACATTTCCAAGACAACATATAGATAACATTATTTTGAAATTCTGTACTCTTGTTAGACTATAAAATATATAGAAAGAAAGAACTTTTGTGTACACGTTTTACACATATCTCATTGTACATTTTAATAGTCTATTTTCCAACATACCTATAAATCTATTTATTCTGGAAATGTGTTTGCTTCACTCCATTGAGAGGTCTGTATGTTTTTATAAAATATAAAATATAAAATGTTTATTGAAACTTCAGAGACCTTGTTTTTCTATTGCCTTCTTTTCCTTCTTTTTATTATGGGATTCTTATTATATTCTAGACCATAAAAGCTTAACAAATGTAATAAAAGCATCATTCTTTAAACGAATATATCTGATGGCGTATATCATACTACACTCGAGATTATGCAATGGACTTTCTGAATACTTAAAGGGATATTCTATCTCTGAAGTTTAGATAACTTTGACTAGAAACAATATACTATCAATTTTTGATAGAGAACTGATCAGACATGTATGCGAATTGAGATTAGCATCCATGGGCGTTAGGCCGAGGATTTAATCGATAATAACACAGCGTCGAGTTCTATTCTATGATTTAGTAAATTTTACTGTTTATATGCATACGGCAGCTATCGTAAGTTGACGAAAATATCCTCTTAGGATGGATGATTAAGGAAGATGTCTGTCAGCAGAAGATGACTGAAGCAGAAGATGACTGTCAGCATCCGCATAAAACAAAGGAAAAATTAGACAAATTATGACGAGCAACGGCTTAAAGCAACAAAAAAATCAAATATAAGTAGCATATTCTAGTATTATACTAATTATATCTTACGGATGAATCACTAACCTTACATATATATTAATATGTAATGATTAATTGATAAATAATAGATAATTTTATATATAGAATGATATATATATATATATATATTTATGATACATGGTAATAAGGTATTTGAAAATATATAATTAATCAGTTTTCCTTTGGAACATACAGTAAAAAGAGCACTCAATTTAATGTGTCTAAAAACCGTGGACATAAAATTTAATGCTATTCATAGAAGATAAATCAATTTCCAACCGTATAGTTGAGTGATGTATTCGACGTAAGTATTGGAGAACTTATAAAATATATTTGTAAAACTTATATCGCTGTCAAAGGATAAATTTATACTGGAATAATTATTTCTTTTCGACTATTTTTCTAATTAAAGACTAATATTTGTGCTACAAGTCTATTAAAGGAAGTAATAAAAATTATGAATGATCTCGTATAAATAAATCATGACGTTGTTAATGTCAGATATTTAATACAATAGAAAATAATAATCGATCATAATAGATTAGGATACCTAGATGTGTCAGCCTTTTAATGTTTGTATAATTGCTTCTTTTCAGTAAGTAATATTATTATATAACAAAAGAAAAAAATTGCTTTTCTGTTAATCGAACGGTGAATAGATACATACACATATAGAAATAAGAAGAAAGTTATGATTAATGCATGTTATTCTTATCGCTTCAGTTATAATAGTTTATCATTAAATTTACAAGATAAATGTGTCTATTTATTTCTCACATTCTTAAAAAAATTTCCTAAAGTTTGTAAGATATCGGCAATAAATAGGCTAAATGAGGATTAATTCATAAAAACTAATCCTCAATTAATTTGTTGAGCAATTAACAATTACTGTATAATTATAGTTTAGTAGTATGCTCTGGGCATTTAAAAATATCTGCTCATTTACAACTCCACTAAGCTTTTGTAAAAATGGATAAAAAGTCTAAATTTCGTTATGTTTTATGTCTAATTACATCAGTATTATTTAATTTAAAATAATGCACATTTTTTTTTTAGAATATCATGTAAATAATTATTTTTTATAATAATATTAGCTTTGTTAATATCTTTATTTATGAGCTAAAAAATAGAGTAGTTTAATTAATTTTCAATTTAGTAAGTGAAAATAAAATTAATGTCTAACATATTATTACATATGCCATTTAGAAAAATAAAATTGTTTCGATGGAAGTACTCAGCATTTAAAGAGCACAATGTCAATTGAGACAAAATATCAAAAGGTCAACAGCAAGAAACTTGATATCTAAGTGCAATATTAATAAATTTAGAAAGATCGTAGAACTAGAAATTAGACCATCAATTTAATTGATAGATTTATGGAATTTATATAAAGAATTAAAATATCGATGTATTCTTTATTATTACCATTTTTGCGTCATATTTAATAAAATGTACATTTCAATTTTATCTAATCTGTACGTTTGTAAAAAGCTTGGATTTAGCGATGTTAATTACTAATTAACGTCATAAATATTTATAATTAAAATTTATAAATCTATGAATAATGAAATTAATTAATTGATACATAGACCTTTATTGATAGTTTCATAGATAACTATAGATGATATTCAAAATATAATAAAAAAATTGTTTAAATATTTTATTAAGAAATAATTGATAAAGGAAAATGCCCTTAAACTAAACTAAGCTCATTAAAACAATATATTTTAGAAATAGGTGACAAGTAGGTCAAATGAGCTTATACGAAAATAATTGTTTCCAGGATGTTTTAAAGAAATATAAACTTGCACTTGTTAAACAAAGAAAGTATAATTGTAGAGTTGTGTAAACAAGAAACAATATATATTTTTAATTGTCACCAAAAGTAATTATAGAAACTATAGATATTAATATTTGCCATCGGTTTAATTTCGCAATTTATGTATTATACACAAGCTTTATTTGTTAGCTTTATGTATGAAATTACAATTTAAACATAATGTTATGTTTTATTATTATATATCTTTACCTGTCATAATAAACTGTAAATGTAAATTCACAGCATTAACAAAACATTTTACGAGCCTATTGAAATAATGTTTACATATTTTCATAAGTTTATGCCAAATTAAATATGTACAACTTTTAAAGCATATATGACATTTTTTTAAAGAACGATAGCATTGATAGTAGTATAGCTATCGTATGCAGCAGAAGGGACGTTACGTAATTATTCTATAAAACTATTTTATTACACAGATATATAACAATCAGAAATTATTAATGATACAAATTCCTAGAAATATATTATATCATAATACATTATGAAAAGTCTTACTTCACAAATTTCTATATCACATCTAAATAATTTTTAAAACATGAACGAATTATTTTTTTAGTAAACTGTTGCAGTTTTCATATCTCAAAAATACTTTTGATGTTAGAATTCCAATATTGTTTCTTTGAAATGATTAAAGATTTTTGAAAATCGTTAATAGTTAGTATACTTAATTATTAAATATCTTAAATATATTTATTTTATAATATTTAAAAAAATCCAACTTCAAGAATTATTTAAAGAATTAAAAAAGAATTAAATGTTTAACTTACAAGTTTTTTAATACAGCTAGAAACAATTCGTATCGATATAGAGATGTTAGTCTTAATATTGTAATAGGTATTTTAGTAACAATTGTTTTATATATCTAGTTTTGCTTCATTATTACGCTTTGAATATTATTAATAATATATACTTATATACAGAGAGCTAGCTACAAATGCAGGTGTACAATAATGAAAAACAAAACTACCGCACAAAACGGAGTCTATCCACAACTCTTGGGGTGTGTGAATATAGTGGGCGAACAATTTGAATATTTGAGGAATTCATATATTTATTAATGGTATTATTATTATTATGCTTGTATTATCCATAATATGCATTTTGTATTTCATTATTGTAAACATAGTTTTGGAAGCTTCTTTATAATTCATTAAAGAGTAAAAATTTTGTATTTATTTTTACTATAATAGATTTTAAAAGATGATCATAAATAAGAAAATATACTTAACACTAGTAATGTTGAAATATATATTAATGTTATATCTATATATGTATAGTCTACAATTTTGTTTATTGAATTATATCTAAATTTATGTATAAATTACCTATATATTATACTATACAGTTATTAATATGAAAGAAATCATGAACTTTTGTTAAGTTAAAAAGCTCGGGTTTTTATTAAATTTATTTTACCTTACGAGTAGTTTTTCTTTCTTTCATTTTCAAAAAAAGTGATCCTTACCTTTTTCTGCATCAGTTATTAATATATCTACTATAGTTATTAATTACAGTTATAAATATATATATATAATTAAACACTATTTATACATACTACTTAGTAGTACTAAATGATTATTCTTTAACTTTTGAACTGAATAATTAATACTTTTTTTCTCTGTAGAAAATATAAAAAAATATAATGTAATATAATGTAATATACTATATTGTTTTCGTAATTATAAAAGCCATAGTCATCTCTACTTTTATACGTCTAATAATAATGAACATATAATAAAATGAATAAATCAAATTCGGTACTCTAGTTTTAATCTAAGGTTTCTATTTCAACAAGTAAGTGAAATTACGACTTTTATTCATGATCTTAAATTCTTATATATTTTTCTATTAAATAGAAATTTATTTTGCGAAATTTAAAATTTATACTGATTCATTCAAAACACTAATTTTAGATACGCAAATAATGTCTAAAAATTAAAAAATTCTTTCTTGAACTAATTCACCTTTTGATACTGACTATTTAAAAAGAAGAATTATATGTGGTATATTTAACCAGGGACTACTATACTATAATACCTTGAATACTATTTACCTTTGTAATAGATCTTGTTATAAACTTATTCGAAAATACCTGGGATTGCCACATCCTACAACACTGACACAAAATATGGGAAGTTTTGTTGACGTGTGCAGTCAGACCGAGGCGATCAAAACTGCGAAATCAATATTTGATGCAAGTACCCCTGGGCAACGCAAATGTGTTCTATTGATGGACGAGGTGCACATCAAACCTTCGATCAGGTATGTGAATTTTAAAATGTATTATTAGATTGATTTATTACATTATCCATTTAAATTTTTGTTCTTTTAAAAAGTTGTTTTTGTTCAATATCAATCATTCAACATTTAAAAAATAATTATTTATATATTCAGACCACAGAATTTTAATTTGCTATTTTTATTGGATCTTAAGAATTTAATTATTTTTATAATTACGATGCTATGTGCAGTTAGTACTAAACAAAATATATATTTTTACCTACCAGTTTCTTATATCGCAGATTTTTTATTTAAAGCTCAGTATCGCTGCCTATATAGTAATA
>JAYRBW010104947.1:0-19012 GCA_036023295.1 Invenusta paracnida
TCAACTATCCTATATTACCTACTACATAGTTTGCTTAGCTTTACTAGCTAACGACCTATTGCCATAGGTCTAGATATATATTATATAGTGAAATAGTTTCTAGATTTATTACTTAAAAGTTTAGTTTACTATATTTAATTTCTAGTAAAGATAAAATTAATTAACTAATTAATACATTTTTTGGTTTTATGATACTTTTTCATTAAATTCATTATTTATTCTATTTTAAATAATATAAAGTATTTAATACTTCAAGCAATCTTTTATATGTTAATTTTATTATAAAATTATACAATATGATCAAAATATGCTCTACAATCATTTCTATTGCATTTTTATGTTATAGCTAGATTTAATTAATTTTATATTTCAGGCAATGTAAATAAATAAATTATTATGAAAACCTTATAATAATTAAATTAAGTATAACATTTTATATATCTTAATTTTAAAAGTAAAATTTATTAAACAAAACAATTAAAAACACATTATTAATCTAATACTTATATTTTTTTTACTTAATTTTTATTTAAATAAAAAAAGTATTATCAATCAAAAAACCAATTACATTGATATTTGTTTCAATGAAATGAAGATTACCTCATTCTGAATTATATTAAACATATTTTTTTATTATCACTAACTATTAATATGAAATTTAAAAGTTTACACTGTCTACTTATATTAACAGAACGCCACTTCATAACTTTTTTAAATATCCCTAAATGAGCAATCAGTTATGATCATTGCTGCTGTCTTCAATAGTTTTTCTTTGCAGGCTGTATAGAAATAATGAACCATAATTGTTGATATTTATATATTTTAGACAATTAAAATAGAAATAATACCAGTAAACTCAAATTTATACAAATTTAACACCAAGTTAATTTGTATGCATTCATTGGAACTAAATTAAGAAGTAAAGTTTCTTTTTCTTAAAAGTAAAAGAATTTTAATTAACATTTTTCATTGGTAAATAAAAACTATATTGTTTTATTTTTGTATATACATTTTTTCTATATATTTTATTACTTTATAAAAGTTTTCTTAAACTTTTATATATTCTATGATAAAGTTGGACATTACTCTGGAATTAACTGATCAAAACTTATTATTGATTACGCTCATTGAATTGGATAAACTCAAACTCCTCCTAAAAAGTGAATGTCTATACATTAAAGGATACTTACCCAAATAATGTGAACTTAGTAAATGTAATAAAAAAGCAAATGATAGTTATATAATGAAATATTTAAATATTCTAAGAACCTGGTAATCAAATAATTTTTACCTTTTTGATTTATTTGTGAAACTACTTAATTTATATATATTTGCAAATTATATCAATAATTAAGTAACTAAAAAATAGTTTCTATAAACAGAACAACTTATTAATCCCAAAAGAAGAAATACAGTACATTTTAGAAATATTGTACTGTATGATAGTGATGAAGATAGTTTTATTAAATAATTTGTAAAAAAAATTGCTAGATAATTTGTTTAAAGATATACTACAACTAGTGCATTGAAATATATATTATAATTGATTCAAAATTATAATAGTATCTGAAGGTTTCTGAAATTATGGTTTTTACTACTAAAAATTACATTATATATATATTTATTTAATAAAAATCATCAAGAAATATCACCTTGACAGACCAATAAACAAGATAAAATAAAATAAAATAAAGTGAGAAGATAAATAAAAATAAATTGTAACTATATAACAGAGAATATCAGAAAAAAATTAATAACACCCTAACCATAAAGGAGAAACAAATCTGCATGAGGAGAAATAAGATTAATACATTCCCAGAAATCTACAATAAGCAAAATAAAAGTCAATACCTTATGTGAAGGGACCATTGCTAGAAATTAACCATGTTATACATGTGCTTATATACAGGCCTATAAAATGAAAAGTCATGAAATATGAATCTTTTTTATAAAATTGTTTTTTTCTTTTCGAAGGCCAGTAAATATGTACTACACAAAAACTTTTTAAATAGCATTTGTTATAAAAAAGTAATACATTATTTTTCTTTTGTATTTTAACACTCCAGCTATTCATAATCAAAATGTGTATATTATAATTTCTTTCGTGTATTTTATTGTCACAGTATTTACATGCAGGTCAACAGAAACATATTTAGCTGTTTAATGACTGTTAAAATGTTGTTATAGACTTTATTTATATCAGTTTTGAAAATGAGCATATAACAGTTCCATAACTAATTGACAAATTGATTTTTTATCCATTTTATAATTTATATTAAAAAAGTGAGTAGTTTTATCTGAATTGAAGCAAAATTAATTATTTATTTTAACATACATGCATTGATATACAACTTACTTTTAAAATTTCTTTTGACTTTTACTATTATTTCCATTCTTCTATTTATAAGAAAGATATTTGCTTGCTTCTTTAATGTTATTTATATATTATACATATATGTGCAATGTGCATACATATCATGTTATTTAACTTTACCTGATACTTATTTTATTTTTCATTGTTAAATGTATTCGAACTATTTATTCCTTTTAATTAAATTATATTCAGTACTACAAGTGTGTAAGTATGTATTAGCTCTTTATTCACTATTATCGTAAATTCTAAAACTACATTTAATTTTTCAGGATGATATTACTTATACATATACTGAGTGTGATACATCTGGTAATAGATATAGAGTGGTTATACCAAAGACAGAATGTAAATGGAACAATCCTGCAAATGCCTTCAACATGACACCCACAAAAGCAAAGAATTGTGGTATGTAAAATTTCTATAAGCTTCTGAATACAATTTGTTTTAATACTTTTGAAGTTAGTTAACTTAATAACAAAAGTTTTCTTTTTCTTTCTATATTTCCAAATTTGGTATGGTCAAATAACCTCAAAATGACAACTGACTAATAATGAAATGTGTTTCTTACTGATTTGTTTCAGGCTTCAGTTGTCCAAAGGGTGAATATTTGGATATAGCAACACAACTTTGTGTTAAATGTCAGCCTGGTACTTATTCTTTGGGAAATGGGATCAGGCATGAAAATTGGGATAAGCTCCCTTCTGGATTTTTCTCTGAAATAATCGATGGTGATGAAATATATAACTGTTCAAAGTATGTTTCATTTTTCTTTCTTAAAGTTTTGTTCATCAAAATAATGTAGTGATGTCCAAAATAATTACAACATTCGATTTTCCGATTTCTTGTTGTTTCTAATTAATAAACAATGTTTTTACTGCAAAGAGCTAATATGTTTATAAAACATGTATTAGTATAATATTTTTTAAATGTTTAAAAATTAATATTTGTCAAATGTATCTGTATCCTGCGTATAATTATTTATTACATATCATGTAATATGAATTTAATTTGTTGTTTGCAAATGTCAAAAAATTATAATTGTATTGTTATTTACATCTATCTACTAAATTGGAAATTTGTTCAAAATTAACTCAAAAATGTTACCTATGGCCGTTTGTATTAATTTATTGTTAAAAAAGCTGGGACTTTATGTGCCAATTTATATTGATTGAGATTCAACTATGTATGTGCTGACAAATGTCTATTTATTTGTTTAATTCTATGTTTTTTTATTTACATATTGACAAGTTTTAGTTATATATATTTTTAATGTTGTCTATTAAACTGTAACATATTTGAGCATATATTCACCCAAATTGTATTTAACTGGAAGTTATAACATATTTTATACGACTCCGGTCTGTCAGACCCCATCTTCGTATGTAGCTTTATTGTAAACAGCTTTATTATTTAACCATTTTTATTGTAAATCGGACATTATCAATTATGCTATAGTTATCTATTAACGATTTAACTTATATTTTTAAGAACTCCTTGGACACCTAAAGGACAATTCATCGCATCCAGTGGTAGCCCCTGTGTTGATATTCTTGCATATGCAGTCAACCTAGCGCAGGATGGAGAAGTTTCCTTTGAATATCAGTTTTCAGACAGTTCAACCATATTTCGTTTTGAAGTAAGCATTGTAAACTTTGATATTATTACTCTGAAAATGTTTCCAACTGGTTTCAATAAAATATCTCTAATATCATTATAAACTATTGTTTAATTGTTATCCTCTAATCCCTTCAACTACATAATATATGAATTCGTCTATTTTCAACTAAATCTGTTTAACTGTTTCTAAATATAAAATAGTTATTGATGTCCCAAATATTATCTTATAGATTATGGAGAGATTTAACTAAGTACATGACAGTAATATATAGGAAATGATAAGTCTTGTCTTATCTGTAGATGAAAACAATAAAGTATCTGCATATATCTACTAATTGATAATGTACATGTTTGTATATTATTTAAGTTATTACATTTACTTTTATGTGAATATTGTAAAAATAGTGACATACACAGAAATGATACTTATGATTCTTTAACAAATTGAGACAAGACAATTTTTCCTCTTTAAAATAAATATTTAGAATTATGTAATCATACATTAGAATATTTTAATTATTATCTATAATATATTTTTGTAAAATATATGTTATATAAAGTTTAATGAATATTTCTAATGATACTGACTCATTCTACTAAGGAAACATTTTTACATTATATTTCGTTTTCATTTAATCAACCAAATCAAAACTCTACCTACCAACTTCAATCGCTGAAAATTTCAAAATTTGTCAATCATGTTTTATTATTATAGTTGTTGGACTTACAAATCAATAATAATTAATGAATTATTAGTAACATTTTCATTTTCATTATTTTTAATCTTTTGTTCACATCAATCAGAAATATAATCTTATTGCGTACAAATAATCTGTTTTCTCTTTAAAACTATTGATTAGAAATTATAGATAAGAAACTATTGATTAACAGTGTTATAGTGTATTTTTGAGAAATCTAACCTGTTCATATCTGAAATCGAAATTAATTGTATTTCCTATAAATTTTACATTGTTATCACATTATGTTTAATACCTACTCTTATCGTATTTTAATATCTAAATATAATTTTACTATATTACATATGTATATTTAAAATAATTTATGAATAATTTAAACTTGTAATAGATAAACTTGTGTTTATCATTAACATTTATTAAACTTGTAATAATAAACCTTCATATTGCCAAATTATTTTTAAGCCAAACAATTTCTGGTGATGCATGCATGTATGTAGAATGTTTTTATTAGCCGAATTACAGTATATGTTATAAATTGTCAAATTGAGTACCAACTTTTAAAATGAGCGGAAGTAAGATGGAAAACTATGAGGCATACGCCTTAACAAATAACACTAGTATTGATTTATTTCCTGCTGCGGTTTGCTTGTGGTGTGCATAGATCCAGAACGACCTTTGCCAAGTGATCAACCAGTCGGAGAAGAACAGTTTTGTCCCCGTCACAGACACCGGGCGATGGAAAAAAGTGACTGCACGGCTCAAGCACGGCCAGAACCTTCTCCAGTGGGTTGCCTTCACAACGGATTACGAGTCCTCCTTTGGTCCCGATGAGCGCGCCAACAGCCAGAGGGGTGGTTCAGGCGACGCGGCGAGACCCCCAAGCCACTCGCCTGTCCTCATTCGTTATATCGAGGTGACCGGAGTTGAGTCACGCTGTAGCAAATGCCGCCCCGGTTCCTACAGCAGTATGGGCTCCAATCTGTGCACCTCGTGCAAACGGGACCAATACTCCTCGGCTGGAGCCGATCAGTGTCTCAACTGTCCGGCTGAATCATATTCTGGTTCGTAGGTTCAATTGCTCAGTTTATTGTTAAAACGACTATCTAGATTCGCCTATAGCATCACTTGCAGTTATTAATTCATATTTTGTATACATGGCAAATTTTTTGTACATCTCATTTTATAGAAAAGAAAAAAGTACCTATACATATACAATGCTTTTAAATCGTTCAAAACACGTTGAAGTACGGCGGAAAACATGTTTTTATGGAGTACTTCATTTGTATCTATTTTTTACCTTTTAGAATTATTTTTGTCTTATTAATTAATGAAATAATTATATGTATATATTACGAGCACTAATATAGTTCTATAACTCGGTGATGGCGATTCAAATATTAAATGCCTAATTCAGTCATTCATGGGCAGTCATGGATTTATGAATTATATTACTTTTGACCTGCATAGCATAATCTTCAATAAATGTTTACTTGACACCCGTAAAATATGAATTCAAATTATAATTTTCTATCATATGTTATAGAGATTATGTATTGATTTGTTATGTTTACGTGTTGATAGATTTTTTTATCAATAAATAGCCAAAATAGTCATTTCGTGTATTTTAACATTTAACTTTATTTTGATTTATGATTTTAAATGCATTCACGCTTTATCTTTCCTTTGTTGATTTTATTTGCTTAATTCTATGGTATCCATTACTCTAAATGTAATTATCTACTGCTGGCTGATTGTGTATAATATCATATGCTGAGTTTATTTTAATTATACTTTTGTGTCAATATACATGTAAATTTTGAAATATTTTTCAAGGAGCTTACACTTTTTGATAAATTTCATTTATGAAACAATATTTTTTTAAATCTGAATCTAAAGCACAACATCATTTTAATACGTTTAGAATTTACATTGAATTAAAATGATTCTTAACTAATGTTTTGCACTTATGCCTTATTAGTTCATATTGTGAATAATATCAACGTTTTACATGTGTTGGATTTATTTTTTTGTCATGATTTTATACTTCTTATTAATCATGCCTTCTATATCAATGCGTTTTAGATTTCTTAGACTATGTATGAATGACTTTTCTTATTGATAATTCATTATAGAAAAACATGAACTAAAGTTATTACATTTTTTATGCACAAATAGTTTTATATCACTAACCAAATTTGAATTTTTAACCTTTTTTATTATCGTTTAAGGATATTTTAATCAGTATCTATACAGAGATTCTTAATTAATTTAACTCACATTTATTGGCGTATATATTTAATTGTTTTATTTTTTAGAATCGGGAGCAACTAATTGCAGTAAACGTTTGAAATGTACAACTCTAGATTACTATGAATTAATGGAGGATTGCAATTCCGAGGGCAAGGTAATTTGTAACACATTCTGTGTTACTATTTACTACTGCATATTGTATTTATATTTAAATATTAGCATTAATTCCAAATGCTTCAAATCATTATTTTATTTCATTTCCACTTTTATTCGTGTTGAATAAATTAATTGTGCATTTTCAATAACAATAATTTACATATATTACTCACTCTATAAGAGTGTGTTTTCTATTAAGAAATAAATTATGAAACATACCATCCAAATTTAGTTATTAATTGTCTTATTTTTCTGATTATTTATGTTTAAATAAATTTTGTGATATGACATTTTGTAGAAAGTAACTCATGTTATTATATGGACAAAAATTATGTCTACTATGTATATATATATGTTTAACAGACTGTTTCGGTATTTATTCTAATATCTGCATTTATGTATATCAGCATTATACATATATACTTAGTTCTTTTCTTTACTCGTTCTGCGCTCAATTATGAATACATTAATTTTTCCATATTTGCAATATTTTTAAATCATTGATTTACTGAATACTATTATTTTATTAAAGCGTGGAATTGTTGTGTTAAATTGTTATAAAGTTACAATAATATTGATTTTATTGATATGCAATAATTTTAGAAAATTATTATTTTTTATTTTTTGGTTAGGAATATTATTTAAAACAATATATATGTTAAATTTAATCACGAAACTTCGTGTAATTTTAAAGTTGTATAGTTTTAAATAATTCTAAATCGTTCAATTGGAAAATAGATTATTAATTCGTTTTTAGATACTCTCTCCATTAAGTTACTTCTATATCGATAAATGATGAAACAAACATCTTGCGATGAAACACCTAGTCTCCTATCCTACACATAATTCCATAGCAACAAGTTGTACTTTATATGCTCATGGATCTCATCAATGTCTCGATACTCAAGCAGATTTTTATCCCTAATCATCATTCATATTATCAATTAGTAGGCTCCATTTCACTCGGAATTATTACTTTAAACTCTTAGTTTATTTATCCTTGTAAATTAATATTAACATCTAATATTAGGGGTAATATTGAACTTTTACTTCTTTATTGTTCCTTTTCGTAAATTGCTACATCGCTTTGAAATTTTATTTGAAGATCGAGGGGTATTCACATCTTATTTCTATGACAATTATGAGTAAAAATATTTCTTTTTGTTTTATTCAAATTAGTACAATATGTACATTTAGTGCAAAAGGTTATTAGGTTATTAATTCAAGTTTATAGGAGAAGTGTGTACTTAATCTTTATATATCAATATATCTAAAAGCAAAGTAATATACATACGTAGGTATACTACATAGTGGTACACTACCAGCATAAATGTATATTATATATGATATTCAACATTTTATGCATTCACTAAAAGTTTGATCTTTTAGTATAATTATTTTAAACGTACCGATTGGTTATTTAATCATTTTTCTTCTAATTAATTTTTGATACTAAAATAATAGTTTTGCTAATACTCTTTATTTTCCTATATTTAATTAAATACAATTGTTTTCCAATAAATTAATATTTAATTAATCACTTCTATACAATTACAGTAATATTATTAAATATATTGAACTACCTATTTATTTATTATTGCAATTGTTTTTTATAAACGAAGTAATATATGGATAAACAAATATTTATACTAATGAATAAACTTTTGATTAATCGCAATATTTGTGTTTTTATTACTTATACATGCCTTTATTTTTTAGATTTTCACTAATTTATTCCCTTGTAAATATTGATTTATCTAATTAACATTTTAAAGCTTTCGACACAGAATCACGTTGAATATGGTTAAATAAATATGGACCTTATTAATAAATAATGTAAATCAAATGATTTATGCACATTTTTACATACATTATTATTTGATTAATTAGTAGATTAATTTATAAAAACTATGCATATTGTTACAAAATAATTAAAATTCCTATTTTTTTAATAATTGAATTATTTTTTATAGTATAATCCACTGTGTATATGTATACATATCTGTAATATATATGTATAAAATGTGATTTCCATCTAGCCTTCATAAATGTCAAATTAAATCAAATAATTACTATACATACATATAATAAAATGGCACTTTTTGTTCTACTATCTTCACTGACCGATTGATATTCGAAATTCGCCACGTTCGCTGCTGGATAACTACAATAGTCACCAATTAAATATATGAAAGTCGCAATTATCAACCTTGCTAGATAAATAATTATTACTATATTACTATGATTTCGGGAGCTTTGTATATCTGGTTTACCTTTATTTTGTATACAGCCGTATTTTTCAACGGAAACTGGTAAATAATTGTCTTTGTTTGTTTTAGACACGACTCATCAACAAATGGTTGCAGCCACAGATCTGCAACTCCAACCTTCAGGGCAGTGTGACCTTGCCAAACCCAGGGCAGTACACACCCTGTGCCAAGTGTAACCCCGGCACCTACGCCACCTCAACCCCTGCCGCCACAACTACCAAGGCCAGTACCAGTGACGGAGTCAAAAACAGAACAACTGCTGTTGTCTGCGAGTTCTGTCCAGAGAATGAGTTCTCCGACGGCACGAAGGCGTGTGCCAAGTGTCCAACCAACTCTCAGCCCATCACCGATATCAGATTCTCCAAGTGGAGCAGTTTGCCCCCCAATTTTGAAACTCTCTGCTATTCCCTATTTGGTGAGTTGGTGAACTTAGTTTCTTTCAATTTATACGTGTTTAACGTTTCATTACTTTTATTTCACTTAATTTATGCGATTAGTAAACAATTACCACAATTCTGTGTACGATTGCTGCCATTAATAGAGTATATATAATGTGTTTTTGTTTATTTAATTTGTATGACTGTCAACACTGGAATAACCAAATAGTTTATACTATTTTTAACCTTTTATTATTCTATTTATTTCAGGATATGTTTCACTATATAGCTACATTCTTTTACAAATTGAATTGTTTATTACACGTTGAACATTTTTACTGGAAATTATTTTTTTTAATCTGAATCATTAATATTTTAATATAAAAGAGAATAAGTACTTTAACACAATTCTAAATCCTTACATATTTTATTGTAAAAATTATCGTGCTAAAATACAAATCTTTACTTTCAGGCTTGATAATACGTCATGATATTATATATGCATGGTTTAATATATAAACAAATAAAAATGTACTCATAGTTTTACATAAAGATATATTATTTCTCACGACTTAAATTATGTACTGTTAAATTAACACTTTTTAAAATATAATATCATCATGTTGGTCAATTGGATTTGTAATACGTACCTATATAATAATGTAAGCAATAATAATACAATCTAACGTTTAAAATGTGGTTTGCATGTGCTATATGTCAGTTGGTTTTATAGTCGAATAATTATAATGTATAATTATGCTTTGCCGGGAAAGCCTATATATCATTGTATATGTGGTAACAATTATAACTAACTATATTCCACATGAGATTGCATGCGGAAATTTGCAAGTGCGTGTATTGATTTGTGCCTTTGTTGCCACAACATTTCTAGTGCTGTTTTCTCTCTAAGCTGGATAGTTACTATATCACTTTAAATAGGAACCGCGCGCGCTTCTAATTGCGTTCTATTGTTTCATTACTTTGGTATGTATTTTGACGAGCCAATATTATGTTTCCGTTCAATGACTCACACTCTTTTTCAGATATTAAATTTCGTTTGATAATAGCTGAACAGGCAAGCCATGGATAGTACCTATAATATTTTATCCTTTAGTTGGACAAACGTATTATTCTTATCAGTTTTTCATTTTTATTCTTGAAAGTTAAAATTTATAGTTTATTATCTAGTCTATGCTTGTAAACTGGCAAACAGTTTTCTGCTCTCTTGAATTTTTTATTTCAATGTGTCTTAGTTCTTTATGTCTAAATGTTTTAATCTAAGTAAGTTTCTTAATTTCACCTTATTAATGAATGAACCTAGAATCACTCAGCTTGACCATTGAAAGGCAGGTTTTCTCATATGTATATATTATATGAATGACAAAAATGTTCGGTCCAAATTTTAATAATTGGATTGTATTATTTTTATGATTAAATTTAACTTCTTAGATTTTTTATCTGATTTATAGCATTTTATAGTTTTTTAGAGATTAGTTTTTACTTTCAGACTTAATAGACAGCAATGATTGCTGCTGTAAAGTTTAATTATTTGCACAATGAATCGCATGGCTATGATAGTCAAATGTTGTCTAATTAAAATTTACTGCAATATTAATTCAATTCATACATGTCTACAGGATACCTTAATACCCTTATATTTCATGAATAGAGCAATATATTGGTGCAGAGAAATTCATTTACAAATTTATTTTAAGTTTTTACGTTTTTACTCATTAATATAATTAAATTTTAAATAACTTGCTGTATAGACATATACATATATGTATATAATTTCATGATATATTCTGTACATGCTCCTATAATTTAACTAAACTTTGTAAATTAAATATTTAATGAAGACTATAAGTTAAGTTATTAATTAGACTATATTTATGAATTGTAGCATATGGGAAAGTAACAAAGGTGACGATTATTATTTATCATGTATTAATTGCTAATACATATACACATATTACATAATGAAAAATTGAAATGTAAAAATGTAAAAATGTTAGAAATTCATCAGAATGTATATCTATGTGCAAAAAAATTAACCTTTTCAAACATTTTGAAGCTGTTATAGTATTTTGCTAAATTGGTACATTTTTACACTGTTTATATACTACATACAAACATGCAAATAATTTTAGTACAAACGAATTAGGGTTTTATTTTTTAATAATGTTATTCATACCTTAGAGTAGATTAATATCTGAAACATTCTTTACTTTATCGTTAATAATGCAAAATGGCACTTCTTCTATTTTTATTAATATATCGCACCAAATTAAGTAACCTTTTTTATTTGCTTAATATTGTAAAAATTATTAAAGCCATTTGATTATATATTGTATACAATTGCTATAATATACAATATGTGCAATATTTATAATATTTTAATTAATATAGTGAAATATGTATGACTTATTTATTATGTTTTTATAAGTTTATATAGGTAACATTTTTAATGAAATAGCATACTCTTACAGTTCATATTGTAAATGCTGGAAAGAAGCATTAATGTAACAATTTATTATTAGTAAGCAACAATTTATTGTATATTATTGTATATTTTGTATTTATTAAATTATCATGTCGCTTAATGGAATATTTACTTTTTGATATGATTGCTGAAATTATTATGAACTTTCTATCAGTGTGTTTATTTTACTCAATTCGCTTCCAAACTCATTTTAGTACTTTATATTCTCTAAATCAATTTAATGTTACTATTTAGTCAAACATTTTTAATGCCTCTGTTTAACATTCTGTGGCATTGTATAATAACTTAGTACAATAAGTCTATATGTACCAATATATTTCACTTAGTTAGATTTACGTAATCATTACGTAAAATTGTTTATTCAGTTTTTATATTCAAACAATTGGTTTTAGGCAGTGATTTTTAATTGAATTATGAACCTAGATGTTTTTTAAAATCCTCTAAATTTATTTAACTAAAAATATTTACAACTCTGCATTCAACAACTATATATCTACAATTTCATGAAGTTGTCATAGTAAATACCTTATTCTAGAACTGTCACTATTGTCTCGGTTCGGATGCATACATTTCCGTTAGTATTAATATTAAAAAGTTAACCGCGTTGTCTCCGTATTCCTGACTCTATGGCTACTATTGTCACAACAGAGGAAAGCTGTCCCCCCGGTTCTGAATGGCGCCTCTACAACGACCACATGCGCGCTGGAACAGGCTTCCTTGAGAAGACGGTCAGTGTTCTCAAACTTCGAGTCGATGGATTCATTGATCGCAAGCAGGATCAAGCTAAAGCAGCCAGTACGGGGAGTGTGGCCGTCATTGCCACGATAACTTTCGAGTTTGAGATGGTCTGCGAGGGCACCTGTGTTCTCTTCTTTATGATTGTAAGTGTGAGATTTACAAATTGTCTGTCTTGGCTATCGTATTAAGAACTATATTCAAGAACCTTTGGCTTTCTATTTTTCTTTGTTATTTATTTTATTATGCAAGATACAATTTGTGATATGGGTGTTATGATGTTATTTTTAATTGTGTGCATTAAAAACACAAAATAAAAACAAAAAGTTATGCAACACCATTATATTATACATATTATGTATATAGAGGAGCTAAAGTCATGATTTATATTTTTAACATGTTGGGTATATTCTAAATATTATTCAATAAATTATACATTTTTTCGGTAAATTATCTCACTAGGTTGTAAAAATTTGCTTGTTTGTGTATATTTTTAAATATATTTCGATGTATTCCTGTCTACTTAGTTTTTCTTTGTACATGAATACTATGTCTATTTTTAATTAATAATGTGGAATAAGCTATATTAATTTTTCTCCTTTCTTTTTGAAAAAATTCCATTTTAAGAATTTTGAAATATGAATAATTTAGTGCTGGTAAACATGTATTGCATAATATAGCTGATTGGAATTTCAAAATAATACATACATATAATTTTGAAGAGATGTGTACATTTATAATATAAGTAATTTAATATTTTGGAATGTTTGTATTAAGTAAATGATGAAATTGTAATATGATACATAAGAAAAATATTTAAACGAAACATTATTATCAATTACTAGACTAGTGTTGTTTAACCGTTACATTATGTCTCCCTTATTGATACAGCTAACGGTTAGATAATGATTAGAGTTCGTGTCGCACAGACTTATCGTAATAACTAGGTATTCTTCCTTATTGGTTTGAGCTTCACTGATCAAGCGGTGACAGTATTGTTACGAAAGCCTCATTTTAATACGTCATTGATAAGCTTCATACAACGCATCTGACATTTAAGATTTCGGTGATTGATTAAATTCTTTATTTGTAATTAAACATTACGTTTTAAAAAGATAAATATGAATACATAATACAAATCTTCTCCAAAAATTATTTTGAGCGATATATGTTTTCGTTGTTACAAAATAGGTTTCAGTTGAATTATTGTCAAGATCTTGGGCACTGTCAGTACAGTGTGGTGTTAACAAGCCATTTCAGCAATAATCCATTGTCAATGTTGCTTCCTTTTCCAAAATATACGACTATAGATAGAGCTGATAGAATAATCATGAGCTAACGCCAGGGATAAGTTTTTGACTTCATTTAGGGTGTTCAGGTATCTTCTTCGCACTAATCTTTGGAAGATCTCTTTGATTCTCAATGGTAGAATCGCAAAGTTGTTCTACTCATGATGTTCACCATGAGAATCTGTTTTCTTTTGTTCGAAACATATCTTCACTATATCTCTGAATGATGCTAGTCTTGCTCCTCGAATTTATTGCATAATGAGACAGGTACAATTATTGCAGCTTCCTCACTGTGATCCAGAGGTAAAAATCATTTCTTCTCTTAAAAAGTGTTCTCTTTTATGAGTGCTTCGTTTATGTTTCTATTAAATAGTTTACATAATGTTACTTGTATTTTTACTGTTTCGTTATGTATGTTTCAGCGCGGTAAAGGTAAATCTAATGATGGTATGAACACTTGGAAGGGGGCACAAAAACGAACTAATGTGACGTGAGTATTTTTATCGAGGTTTTTTCTTATTAGATAATTTTTAAATTTTCTTTGATATTCTGCAAATTATTGTTATGGGATATAGTTTTTCTTACCTTAAAAGTTAAAATTTTGTTAAAAACTGAATTTTCTTTTATCTGTTGCCCAAGTTTTTCTATAAGAATTAAAGAAAAATACTGCATTATTTTAATTTAGCATATTTAATTTCTAGAATTCTATTATAGGTAATCCAGTTTCTAACTGTATTGAATAGATTGTTATATTTTATAACTAAGATGCATGTTTATAAATAAACGTGCACCCTATAAAGCAGAAATTGTTTTTCCTAAGTGAATTAACATATATTATGTAAATGTTAAAATATATACATGTTTTTAAAAATACTGTTAAATGTTTACAGTCTTTGTTTGTTTGTTTGTTTGTTCGTTTGTTTGTTTGTTTGTTTGTGTTTTTTATATTATATAAATCTATTAAAATGCTGTTACTTTTAAAGCTATTTGAATGTTCACTTTTATTTAATATTAATTACTCTGTATAAATAAAACGAAATATAACTCGATCCATTTATTATTATCTTATTTGCAGTTTTGATATAGTCTCTAAAAAACAAACGGTTTTTAACTGGGTCTTTACCAAGTCCGCAAAACTTGATGCAAACGGACAAACCCAGTCGTCCAACGCGCATGATTATGCTGCAATTTACTCCGTCGTTGTTACCAATGTGAAGGATGTGGGAGCTGTTGGCTGTCAAGACTGTCCCATGGGCCTAAAAAATAACAGGTAAAATAATTTGTATATTTATGACATATTTATATAATTTAGTGTATACATATAGATACCTTATTGACTTATGCGATATCGCACATTATGTTCCCTATGTTATATGCATTGTTTAAAGTTTCTTAATTAGAACTAGGATTATAATTTATATTTTTACAATCTAATATTTAAATTTAAATGTTTTACAATTGCTGTTTAAATTAGTATTTTAACGAATTTTAAAATATTACTATTTTAAATCTTTTTTCTTTTTTAGCACAAGAATGTTTACCTTATTTATTTTGATGCTGCAAAAATATAATTATATACAATAAAAAACCAAGTCATATCCACTATCCACATTTGCTTTAAATTTATAGTTCATTTAATTCATAGAATAATGACTGAGTATAATTGATGCCTACTATGAAACAGTTCGTCTTTATAAAGTTGATTTTATGAATAAGTCCGTCGTAGCAAGCACAAACTTGCAAAGGTACCAAGCGTTGATTTCCATTGAATATTATTAATTTCAATAATATAGTTTTAATCTGCATTTAAAATCTTATTTGTTGATATTTTCATTTTATCCAAACCTGTTAAGGTATAATAGGATTGGGTCTTCAGAATACATTACTAAACTATTTATTAAAATCAATTTTTCTGATTAACTTAACAACTTATAAGGTCGAGTTATTCTCTTTAAACTTATTGAATATCTTTATTTTAACTCTATTTTATATAATGCGTCAAAGATGCATATATACTATTATTATACTTTATCATAGATGTTGAATTTAAATATAATCATCAAAATCTTATAAAAGTTGTGAATTCTGAGCTTCGTTATTTTATCGCTTTATTCAATGCTTTCTTTTATTTGTACTACAAATATATATATATATATATTGTAGATATATTGCATATATGTTGATATTGTTATTGTTATTAACTGCCTAACACCACTAAATGTAAAGCAACGTAAAAAAAATATTCCCACCCAGTGTTTTTTAAATTTCACCTAGAATTTTATTTTGTTAACAAACTACTCATATTATTGAGAATAATCATTTCTATGAAGCTAACATAAACTAACTCTAGCGGTAAGATTCTTAATATCACTAATTATCACCCAAATAATTAATGACATAATCATTCCCCACTATTGAAACGCAACAGAGTCAAATTTAGAAAAACATTACATTTAATTATCAGATTACAATTATTGGTTAGCTTGGTCTATCATTA
Organism: Invenusta paracnida; assembly: GCA_036023295.1. Taxonomy (NCBI): domain Eukaryota; kingdom Metazoa; phylum Platyhelminthes; order Proseriata; family Coelogynoporidae; genus Invenusta; species Invenusta paracnida. The sequence continues at coordinate 16,767 of JAYRBW010104947.1, forward strand.
TTTTAGGCCCTGAAAATTTTAATACCCATTGTTTCAACTCACCAGACAAATAATCACGTCATTCTCTCTCTGATTCCACTTAACTTCGGACACCCTTAACTTCCCGTGGACCTTAATTCAGATTCTCTCAGAAATTAACTCATAATTGTAATTCACACAGATAACAGCATTATTTAATTCCATTTCAAAACTCTCGAGAGTTTTGAATAATATCTTTAATAATAATTTTGTTAGATTATTGTAATATATAAAATAAGAATAAATAGGTACTTGTAATCAACTTAATGAATTCGATACCTAATTAGCGCCCCGATAAAGTTAAAAGTTTAACACAAATTTACAATTCTTGAGGGTCACTGTTTTAGAGTGCATCTAAAAACGAATTATGTACAAATGTGGAATTCATGACGGGATGATTGCTTTGAGCAGCATTTAAATCGACAACCGCATCAACTATGTCAAGTTTATCGTTGGGTTTTACGGCTAGCTTGAGAGAACGTCGGATATCTACTAATTTGAATCTAATAGTGGAGAATAAATCAGCTTTAGACACAATTGGACATTTTTCAATTACTGCACTCAACATAGCATTAAGCTGATGTGGTTTGAGTTTTGTCCTGATATCATGGCGGTTCACTTTTTTACCTGATAATGAGCTGATCCTCGTCTCCTCTTCAGAAAACAAGCCATCCATTAAAACTCGCACCATTCTCGTTGCCGTTGGCTCCAAACAAGCAAGGCACCACCTCTCTTTGTTAATTTTTACTCCTCCACCCATGTCTTTTTCATCCCATCTGACTGCAGTATCTTTCACACCTTCATCTTTTTTCCAACTTGACGCAACTTCCCTTGCCACCTTAGTGTTCAAAAATAAAATAAAAACGAGTCCTTAATATCCTCCTTATCTTTTAAAACAAATATGCTGTCTGTTTGAACAGAACTAGAACGTTGGCACCGCTGTAAAACGGGGTTTTGGTATCGTAGTATCGTCCTTAGTCTTTTTTGCCGGGGGTTCAGGTGTTGATTTTGACGCTGAGACGGATGCCGAGATGACTCGTCCCAATAGTCCAGTAAAACTATGCTGAATATGGCCGAACCTAGAACAAATTGCTTCAGAAGGTTTTTTTGTTTTAAATAGTTCCCTAGAGCCCCCTCTACATCATATCAAAAGTTATCTCCAAGTTACCTCCCCTAGGGGCCCTAATTTGCATAAATTCAAGATGGCCGCCATGTCAGAACTTGGCTTGTTTTAAGGGCACAGATATTCCGGTAGCTGGACACTTTGGTCAGTACATAGCAGACAATGTTGACCACAATCTGAGGACTTTAGATGGACGCGGTACAGTCCATGCAATGGGCATCATAATGACAATGACCCCAGGTATGCCAAAAAGACAAGGTGCTATTCCGCGACTAACCCACCTCTCAACTGCAGGTGGACTGGAGGATACCAAAATTGCAATTCGCCACTATAGATACCTTAAAGGGAGTAGCCTTCCATTGGTATTCAGGAAATTGCCCCTGGTTGAAATAGCCAATGAACAGCATGGAAAATTGGACACTCTGTGGAAAGTATCATGGTCCCTTCGACCACGTTCTCCAGGCTGGAGTGGAATGATGCAGGCATTGCGCAAGGGTGACCATCCAGGAAAGTCTAGTGTTCACTTTCTTCCTATGTTGGATCTTGACCCAACTGATATGACCTGCATTTATTCTACACTCCACTTCGTTGCGACTGAAAGCAATCGCCAAGGCACAGTTCCAGTGGTAACATTCAACCAGCCTCTCTGGTGGAAATCTAGAACAATCATTCTGAATGAAGACGCAGCCAGCATTCTCAAGCCAATCATACTGATACTTGGGGGTTTTCACACCGCAATGAGTTACCTTGGCAGTATCGGTCACATAATGGAAGGATCGGGCCTGAAGGAAACGCTGGAGCTAGTTTATGCTGGCAATGCTGTGGAGCACATGTTAGGTGGAAAGGCATATGCAAGGGCTGTTAGAGGACACTTCCTGGTAGACGCTGCTTTAAATGCGATCCTCTTAACACGATGCTATGATGTACCCGTTTTTTCAGAAGAGGAAGACGTCCCAGATACCTCAGATGACCTTCGGGAGGCCCTGAAATGCTGTGATGCTTTCCTGGCAGAGGAGATGACTGACGAAGTGGTTTGCCAGCAGGATGTGTTTGACCGGATAAAGGAGAAAATGGGAGCAGAGAAAGAACGTTTGTCTGAGTTCCC
>JAYRBW010104958.1:0-19012 GCA_036023295.1 Invenusta paracnida
TATTATACTTTTGACTATATTATGATGATTTGTCATGTTTTGTAACGTTACTAAATTCATATGTTTGTTAATTACATTTATTTTTTGTTTTTTCGATGTTTAACAAGTAACCCCTATACACTAGTAGAAGCTGGCGGTCGCAACCACATCACGATTATCAAGCATCTCACTATCCTTTACGATAATATTACGATATATAAATTATCTTTCTATACGAGTTGAGTTGATATAAACTAAGATTAGATTGATTGCGCAACTATAGACACTTGCCAATCATTTACCTTTTCATCAAATGAAAGGATTTTATTATAAGCTAAAATCTGCATTTTGATTTTTTTCAAGTACATTTTTACACGAATATTTATAAATTTCCGTGACGTTCTCGGGAAACGAGTGACAACTATTGTCTTGTATATACAAGTATGGTTTCTAACAACATATAATTTTACTAAAGTTTAAATAATTTCTAGTTTTCAAAGTAGAGCTTATAATATTACCACAAGTTACTTTTTAAGAATTTTATATTTTGACGGTATATTACATTTATGTTGTTAAAATGTGTATTACTATATATTTAATTCTACAGGGTGATAAAAAACGAACCCCTTTTATAAAAAGAATGCATTTGAAATATGTTAGATTTTATTAATTCAATTAATTATACAACTACATAGGTATGTACGTATGTGTACATGTGATAGAAATAATTAACATTATGTATCAAGTCAGATGAAATTTGCACGCTGTGCAGCAGTTATTCAATAAATCTTTTGACTGTATGAATTGATACATCCTTTTAATAAAAGTGGTTCGATTTTTTTTATCACCCTGTAATTTTCTTAGTATAGTTATGTAATACATAAGTTTTTTACATGTACATGTATATAGATATATCCAAAAATGATCACACCGATATAACTAAGAAAAAACAATTAAAAACAGAGTTATTTAATATTATTGAATTTTATTTCCACGCAAATACTATAAAATTTAAATAAGATTACGAACGAATTAATGCACCAAGTGAAAAAGTAATCTCAACTAAAATGGACGTCATATAAGTATTTCAAAGTTACTGCACATATAAATAAGATATTATATATAATTAAGTATATGTACACTGTGTACATGGTATGTGTACAATGTGTTTATCGTATCCCAGTAAAAGTTAGATTACTAATAATATATACATAATATATGTAAAATAATAATATATATGCTGTATTTTGTTGGATGCATCCTAATTAGAAGCTTAATGTAATATTTTTTCCAAAAAGCATTAATATTAAAGTAATATAGGCATAATTCAGTTGCTTTATCGGTTTTACTTGTTAAAATTATTACTAAAAGTTTAATTATGTTGTAATTATTATATGCTTATAACCAATATGCAAAGGATTATCTCAAATGTCATATTTAGTGAGTAATTGTATTACTTCGATATATTTATAAATAATAAACATAATATTAAAAGTATTGTAAATTTTATAATATTAAATAGTTATAACGTAATGTGAATACTCCAAAAAAATTTAAATTGCATATTAATTTTATGTAATAGCTCAGGCCAATTTTTTAAATGCTTGATGTAGAATTTATAAACAGTATTAAATAGACTAGACGTGATAAATATTAGTTTAATATACAGTCACGTGAAAAAACTTTATTATTAAAAAAGCTAGGAATTACTAAAACTATAGCTATATAAAACTTAATAATATTTAAGATCACCCAATTTTATTTATTTTATTGAATAAAACGATTATTAATTGTTTACTAAAAGGCTTATAATTACTTTCTTTCATGATTTAATTTTTTTTTTAGTTTATTACTTTTACATTTTTTATCCATTTTTAAGAATTATAATTAGAATGTCAGTTTTGCCATCGTTACTCTAGTTAGCAAAATTAATTTGAATAATAATATATTAATGATAAATTATAATAAATTTATTAATTATAATTTTAATTTAATAATGTATAATTCAGAAACGATTATATTCTTTTACTTCCTACAGAATTTGATAGATACCTATGCATTTTACTCTCGTAGTTCTTATAGCCTTTTTATAATTTGAAGAATTTGAATAATGTTAAATGCAGTGTTCAATGCATATTGTTCTTTTGTACCATATATTTATAGTCACTTCATCCTGACAAATTAATTATGAATAGTTTGTATTCACAGATAAGGAACATTGTTTTATTATATTTTTACGTTGAAAATATATAGGTACTATAAAACAACTTCAATTGGTCGTTTTCCATTGGCAAATAGAGTGAGAACAACATGTTTCCTCTATATAATCTGCCAATACTGCTTGCGCTTATACATATCTGAGACAAGTCAAACTTTAATTTTGTATTTAAGGAGGTATAGAGAACCTCAAAGTATTAATCCACTTGTTTGGAATAGTCAACAACAGTGAATATATGTCTTTCATACCTATGACTTAAATTATTCGAAGAAAGCCGAGAGATAAGGAAGAAAATTCAATTGCGAAACGTTTTTGTTTACTCCTCAGTCACTGCGATTTCATAGTTAGTTTGCATGCTCTAATCGATAATTGTCATGGTAGACAAGCAACGTATCAACCTCAACATCAGCACCAATGTTGCAAACCTTGTTGACTACGCAGATCATGTTCAGCGGGTCAACCTTACCTCAGGAGACTCCCGTGCGGGCTACAGCTTTGGTCCGATTGAAAAGCACCTCTGTGAATCAGTTCACGCGCCGCAAGATGGTGAGCTTGTGGGAATTTCGCTTCTCAATTCGCTTATAACTACCTCATAAATCCAACATTTTGAGTAAATGCATTGTGCACGTCTATTATGTCGTGAATAGTGCAACACTGGTATTTCACGGTTCATGAAAAATATACTTGTAAATAAAAATTAATACAACTTTTTTGGTCTTAAGTGTTAATCTATAGAATTTCATTATCTAATTTATCGGCTACTGACGAGTCCCGGAAATAGCCTTACCTTCAGCCATAACTAAGTGTTAAACCAATGAAATATAAATCGCTAGCGATATTTCTGTCACTATTGCATTGGAGGATATTTTACAAAAAATAATTTATAACTGTTTTATCATAGCATTCTAATTGAGTCGTTATCGTGATCAAAAACAGTAAAATGTTATAGTGAACGTCGTTTTTGATAGCTATCTGGTTGGACTATAGAATATAGGGAGTTTCGGCGTATAACGTAGCGCATAAAAAATATCTGTTTACATTAAGTTATTGAGACGGGTATTAGATAGGTATTTGTCGGTAGCATACTTAGTAGTCCGAATGTAGTACATACATATAATACGATGTCCAATTTTTGGTTCCAAAGTTATTCACATTTTTATTATTTTTAATTTTTATCGATAGTTTATTATTTTTCATTAATATTACTACAATTTATTTAAATTTTTCATTTAATATGAATATTATTAAAATTCGTTGATGTTTTGGAAATTTTTTATTCGATATCTTATTCGATATTTCATAATTTACAATATTTTGAGTCGAGTACTCTACTTAATAATTATTTCGGTTTTTTAAATAAACATATAAACTCCATATGTTTATTTAAAAAATCTGTAAACTTACCACTTAAACATTTTCTCTTTTCAACATCATCAATGTCATGAGATTTGCTTATCTCTTTCTGTATCACTATTTGAGTGGGAAAAGGTGCAGCATGCAAGTGCAATTCGAGTGAGATTTGGGTATTTATCCGATGAGTTTAATAGACACCATGAAGCAACAACATTTTCTTGAAAATCTTGTGATTTAGTATCACGAACATTGAAGAGACGAATTTCCGTATCTAATTGGTTCAAGGAAATTCCAGAAACCAAGTTTCCAAATGTTTTTACATTTTCTGGATCAATTTTCTTTGGCATACTCAAAACATTTAATTTTTGTAGAAGGTCATTTCTAAGGGTACCTAGTTTTTGGGAAAGGTAGGACGCTAACTTCACATACATATCCTGAGCCTAAAATAAGTCAAACAAAATATTTAATTTAATTGATATATTAACAAGAAGTGAGTAATAGTAATAGCTAATTTAGAGAAAATATATTACTTTTATAATAAATAAAATGAATGAATAATCACCCAATAGATCTTTTGTTCCTTCACCAAGATTCATTTCATGAGCAACATAATTTGAACGTTCAGAAAAATAAATTTCCCAAATAGCAGTTTTATTTTTAATAATACATTCTGGTTTAATAAATTGCACTGCAATTGTTTCCAATAAATCAATCATAGATGAGTGGATCACATGAATATAAACATCCGAATTCTACAATATACCGTAATAATTATGGATTAGTTTTTATATACATTATACATTATACAATAATATATATGTATATAAATATACATACAAATAAAGAAACCTTGACAAACATTTTGAAATTTCATTTCAAAACACTTAGATAGGGAGAGAATATGTATTAGAAATCTTATGGCTAAACGAGTATCTTGATTTTTCAATTATGTTATGATTCGCTTGGCACGGGGACAATCAATACGAGATTCAACTTTAAAATACAATAGCAGGGCATCCCATTGCTCTTCAATGCGCTGCAGACATGGAAGCAATATAAGCTACCTAAAATATAAAAGTTGATATTATATATAAAAATTGAAACAAATAGAATAGAATATGTATACAAAGATATTCTATCTTATTTCTACATAGCGGACAAATGCATGAGTTGGTATGCCATGTTGTTTTTGAACCTTAAGTGAAAATATGACAATTTTTCATGTAAGATAGTTTTATATTAAATTATCATATATTATCATATGTAAAACTTAAAAAATCAAATGGTCTTTTTACTTACTTACTTCTTTAAATTGGTGTCTTTTTTTCTAACTATTTCTAAAGAAAATATAGATGTCATCTGCAACTTCAGTAATATCTTTAAAAAACTTTACTTGTAGCAAATTTATTACCATTAGCAACTATATATAGAGTACAGTCTCCTAAATCGCCCATCTTTTGAAAACCAGAAACCTGCCGGATTAATCTAATCACTCCATTCTTCTTGCCTCGCATTACATTACAATTGTCAGAAAAATCAGACAAGCAACTCTGTCTTCGGAGACCAGCATTGTCCAAGCTAGAAACTATTGAGTCAGTGCAATCACTGTTCAAGCTTACCAAATCTAACATTTGTGTAACCAATTTCTCATCATGAATATATCTGATTGCTATCATCATAAGTCCATCACATTCGTCATATGCAATAGAATAATGATCATTACCCACCTCTTCAACTATCTTGCCTAGGCAGAAAGAGCAATTGCAAAATTTATTAAATAACTCTGTTTTGCACGTCCACAAGTAAGACTTTTGCAATTGTAGAGTCCGAAAACACAACTCGAAATAATTCAGAACTATTATCCTCGAAAAAAACGATTTTGAGTGATAAGCTGAGTGCCAGAGCCATCTCAATTCGGTCTCCATTACATTTTATGCCTTATCAATTTTAGGTGGTTCATCTTTCTTGGTGAAGAACATGTTTAATGATCTAGATTTGTCAAATTCTATCATTGCTTTCTGCAAATATAGAATAAAACAAATATATAAATACTAAAATTTATGTGTATGTAGGTATATTCTATATATGCATATATGTATACTATCTATGTAGGCATATTAAATACCTTATGTGCTTATCTTGATCCATATGTGTTTTAATAACTTGAATTCCTCCCTTTTCTACCGAGATTTCTGTATTACAGGGACGACAGAATGCTGAAGTTGACTTAGAACCTTTTGTGAGCCATTCAATATTATAACAAGAACTGCGTTTGGACATTTTTCTATAAAATAATAGTGTAAAACAAAAAAATTAAGATAAAAAATAGAAAATATCTGCAAAAGAAAAACTTTTATTGAAAGAGACAGATGAAAAGTAGTGGGTTTAAAAGTTGAATGACGGAATATAATGACATTTTAAAATAATGTTTACAAAATATTACGTTTACAGTTTAAATCAGTTTTAGGTTATAACATATACAACAAAAAAGCAGGGTTTGCACTATGTAATAAGCAACATAAGTAACATTGACAAGCTCAAGCAAGATCAATAAAACATATAATTAATTATACATATACAAAGAAAACCATCTGACAAAATTCAAACAAAACAAGATTATAAGTATAAATGAAGAGACAAAACCAGGAAGAATTTAAAAGTTTTTTTAATATGCTTTATTAAATATTAAATTTGTATGTAGATATATATTAGATAGTTATAATGGCTGTGTAATGCTTAACAAAAACTTCCCTTGATCACCTGAAAAAAAATAAAATTCAAGAGTAATAGTACAATTTTATCGGTATACAATTTATGAAAAAAGCACTTTAGAATCACAAAATATTAAACATGCATAAAAATCGCAGAAATCATATATTTTTAATAAAATCGCAGCTAACACTTAAAAATCGCACATGCGATTTAAATCGCACATAGTGGCAGCACTGAATTTGAAATTGCTCATTGAAATTGAAAATTACTCTATCAATTTACAATTGATAGTTACTCTGAAAATTACAATATCAGACAAATAAACGCAAAGGAATATTGTAATTCGCATGAAATTGCTTTGGTAACTTACCAAATGAAACATGAGTATGCCTTCATATAGATGTGTATATACATATGTATTACTCATATCTATATACATAGGTACATATATAATTTTTTATTTTAATTTATTTACTATTTTACAATACTCTTCTTATAATAATTTAATGTTTACTAAATTGACGTCCAGCATTTTGAATTTATTGTGCGAAACAATAACATGTTTCCTTATAATTTCTATTGTTAACTATGCACAGGGTGGAGGAGGTTGGATTAATTTGATGAAATTGAAGTGCACGGAGGGTTCATTGAAAGATAAAAACAACAACTAGGTACAATAATGAATATACACATATTAGTGTAGCTATCTGAGACACCGGCTGTTTGATTCATAACACTAGTATTCATAAATATGTGTGGGATGTTAGTAGCTATTTTTGAAGAATTGTGTGGCCTGCATGAGGAATTTAATGACTTATGATAACTAAAGTGCAACTAATTTGAGTATTAAAATTTAATAGTCTATTAAAATCTACCGTTTACTCAACTATGAAGCAGAAAGCCGATTATTCGTATATTAACAATTAATATTACTATGAGATTTAGAGTTTGAGAAATAAATGAACTATTATAATTTTATTCAACTAATTTAGATATTGTGTTAAGCCTAGATGAGCCTCTACTGACGTGTGATATACAATTTGAGCATATAAGCTGGCTACGCGATAGAATTAAATTTTATTTATATATATACATAATCTTAATGTAACTCAAACATATATATATTATATACATACATATATAGGTATGTATTTTACTTGATAAAAATGTTTACAAAAATCATACTATTTGACGTGTTTTTTTAAATAAAAAATGTAATATATATTACAAATTTAAGGAATAAAATAATTGCACAACTATTTAAGGTGTAATTGATCTGGTTAATACTGTTAAATTATAAATTTTGTTCTTTAACTAGTTGGTATATAAATTATTTTATTAATTTAATCGGATAATTAGATATGCTCCTAATGTTTAACGTATTTTGAACGCGAATATCAATCTTTTAAGTTATGTTTAGGTACTTATACATTATTATGATATAAATTCGTTCGTTTAGCAAACATTTTTTCTTATTAATAGTTCTCTATCTTCTGATTTCATAATTATACTATTATGGTTCTACATGTGTCATTTAAGAAATGTATTTTTAGGTTGATTTATATGATACATATATTTATTTATATACCAAATTCTTCCTTAATTTCTAAAACCAATCAACTTAGACGAATAGAACTATTGAAACTGATCTATGTTTATATCCAAATTTGCATATATGAATAAATTATATATAATAATTTTAGCAGACAATATTACTGCTCCCTTGTTATGCTATTTTGAAGCGTTCTACTTGAACGATTGTAAGTTAAATTTTAATTCCTTATTTTATATTTAGATTGGAGGTGATTGGATATGTAATACTAAGTTGGATTAATAATATGAGCGTATAGCCTTCATATTTTAAATTATATTATATTTTATTATATTCTGTCGTTCTTTATCTCTATTTTAACATGTTTGTACGATGCAAAAATTATTTACAAAGTTATTGTAAAAGTATGCATAATTTGTCATTTTAAATTACAGGCGTTGAGATATTTATTTCCAATAATTTAATTTATTATTTTTATTATAATTATTATTAAAGACTAATTTAAATTATAAATGCATTTTATTACTTTGTATACATATACCTACGGTAATAAGGTAAATATATATTTGCATTTTTATGAAATTATATAAATTTACATTTATTTTCCACTTACATGGTTTGATTAGAAAATACTATTTTTTAAATATATGCATAAAGAATTTATTATTATTTTATCTAATTATCTTCGTCGTCACATCTCACAGCAGCAAAATGTAATATGTTATGTTTAAAATTTAACCCTAGTTTGTTTTAATATTTGTATGCATTAGTCTTCATGCGTTTAGTCTACGCATTTGTTACTTGGATACATCACAGTATACACTATACCTACGTTTTCCATTTTTCTTAAATATTAAAGGCATTGAAATCTGTGAGGTTTATACCCGACTTTGGGTTTTACAGATATTACGTAAAATGTATACATATGGGACAATAAGTGAGACCTTTTCGTTCTGAAGTATTAATAAGCTACTAAATATGCTGAATATTTTATATCATGGGCCTTAGAGATTTTTTAACCTGTATTTGAGATTTTCAGTCAACAATATTTGTTATTTTTGTCAAAAATTTGCTACTTTAATGTCCCATATTTAATTATGCTTTCTATTTTTTCAATTGTCCTGCTTTCTTATTCCTAAAATTCTTACTTTTTTGCCTATTAATACACTTTTAGGGTATCTATATTTATACGATTATGTTATGCATATATATTATAAATAAATACTTACGTTTAATGACAACGTGTCATATATAAAAAAATACTAAAATCGTTACTGTAATTTTAACAGAAATTCTGGATCGTTTAAATTCGATTTATATCTATAATGGTCTATATATTTATCTTATTTTTATTATATTTGAAATATAAAAAAATTCTTGGACGATAAAATTAAATTCAGAAATGTTTCTCAGAAATTAACAATAATTTTCTTTGTAATGAAATTTGTACTAAATTTGATATATTCCTCATATATGTCTATTATGAAAATGTTAGTAAATAAAAATCACACCTTCAGATAAAAATATATATTTGACTATTGAAAGACTGTCTCTATCTGAAAAACGTTTGGAATATATGATTTATGAAAAATAATTCAATATCCCATGATCATCTATGATAAGCCCCTGATTATCAATGAAATATTTCTCAAGAATTTAATATTTAAACGGTATATTTATAAAAAAACAATCAATAAATAACCTTCCCGGGAAAATGTTCAAATAAATTCCCTCAGTTCAATAGAATCAATAAATAACTTACCCGGATAATAACAATAATGAAACATAATTAGGAAAAGGTTATAGTTAACTTATTTCGTTCCCCATCAATCTCCAATTTCATTTTCTTTGAAACATCCCTATGAACTGACACCGCATAAACGTTCGAATAATCAACAACACTGTTAACACGAATGACGCTTTGCTTATCATCTGAGCCAGTTCCGTAAAGTACTTCTGATGTACGCTGGAAATCTTCACTAATAACTTACTCGTAGATTGACTGATTGGATAAACGGTTTCCAGTGTGAGCTCTTTTTTGAACTTCGTTAAACATTTTCAAAAGTTGACCAGTCGTTTTTTTCATGAAATGATTGGTAAAGTTCTCTCGTTTCAGATCTCCTAATTCATCTTATTATCTATCCAGTGTGTTGTGCTCCAGCGTTTTGGCTTTATACCATTCGTTTTCCGAGTAGTTTAGTTTTGCTTTCATATAAAATGCAGATGCTTTGCAATTTCTTGGTCTTTTCGCTGCATACAGCTTGTAAAATCGAACAAAACAGCGCTCAGGTTTCTCATCGTACTTGTAAATCTTTATGCACTCGGGTTTCACATTTCTTTGGTGAAGACCACAAGAGTAATTTTTTGAATACTGGTTTGTATAAGCCAGTGCTTCTCCTTCTTCAGTTTGGGTAAGTTGAATATGTTTTCCAAATTCAAGTCTCTGTGCTCACGACCTCCTCTCAGACCAAAAATCTTCCCACAGCATTAAAATATGGTAGAAGAAGTTGAGTAGGATTTTCACTTTCTAGAACTCCAGATTCCTAAAGTTTATCTTCTTGTGTTTTTGTTACTGCTGTGCTGGGACAGTTTTCGGAGGCTGTAATTTTTAATGTATTTGCCTCCTTCCTAGCGGCACCAAGGGCTGTCCTTGACTGTTGATACTCGCTGTTTTGAATTAACCTCCAACTTCTTCATAAAACATATTTTTAAAGTAATATCCGATACCTTGGAAAATATCTCTTAGCGTATTAGATGGATATTTCTCGCCATTTTTCTTCCTCACTTCAAAAATGAAAAACTGAAGCTGGCTGTTGATTTCAGATTTTGACATATCGTCAAATGGTTTGAAAACGTGCATGCCATTGATCAAACCGATCGATTGTCTCTCTTTTAGCCACTTGTCAAATATCTTCACTGCTCATTTAGCTTTCTTAATTGAATTATCTGATTTTTCTTTTGCGATTCTGTCTTCAAGGTCTTCTGTACTCATAGCTCTTTCGAACCTGTTTTTATTTTGGTCAGGTTAAATCTAATTTGTTCTCGTCAAGCAAATAATTTATAAATGAATTGTCTATTCCATAATCAGACGAACCTGCCATAATGAATAGATGAAAAAATAAAATCATTTGTCATATGGGAATATTTTTAAATTTGACTATTCTATTGATACTGGGATATAAATAATATACCATAGCATATTCAAAATTCTCTCTGGAGAAAGAATTTTCCCTCGCTTTGCTTCGGAAATTTTTTGATTTTCCTACAGGAATTCTAATAATGCAATGGTATTCATACCCAGAGATCATGATATTCATTCAGTAAGTTCAATGGAAGCCCCACAAAGGTAACAAAAAATTCGAACTTCGCGGGGTTAAAATTAAACACGGTAACAACGACTTTCTCATAGGCACCCTATACCATTCGCCTAAAGCACTCTACACTGAAAAAAATTCTAAATTACATCGAAAACAGTGTATTATTGATATTTGAAAACTTCCCGTTCACAAATCATCATAGCAGGAGACATCAACCCATTTCCTGCCAACAAAATTACAGAATTGACAGGTCTCCTTTTCTTAGTTCAACAGCCAACAATAGGGAACAATCATCTTGATCACATCTTTACTTCAGTAACATACAAAAGCAATCATAGAGCAATTGTTGCCTATAATAACAAACACGAAGTACCGACAAGGAAAAACAAAAAACAAATCACTTTCAGGCCCAGTACTCCACAGTAACGTCGAACTTTCATAAAATACCTTGAACGTTTAGCTATTTGTGACTTACTCCTCATCAACGTCCAAGTGGTATTTGATTCCTTCTACAGCAAAATTCACCTTAAATACTAAATACATACTTCCCCATCCGGACTATCACTGTAACCTTGAAAGATTCCAAATAAACATATCGCATAAACACTACCTTTAATCAACGTGTAGCACTTTTTACATACGAGTCGCATAAACCAATGACTTTAAGAATTTCATGACGCGAATGCTTCTTAATCCTAACTATATCTAACTTTTTGCTTAATCAAACTTTAATCTTCCTATTATACATATATACCCTTACTCTTTAGTCCATGTTTTATTATTGTTTTATGCCAAATGTCCTCTTGTTAATATTGCTTTCCGATGTTGTACTCATTTGCGTTCTGTCAAAATGTTTTAAATATACATTACTTTATTAATAGTATTATTCCAGCAGCAATTTAACGTATTAGAACGTTTCGACACACACACCAATTTGTACATATGTACACATATTTATATTATATGATCATTTAAATAAATTAAATGAGTTTAAATTTTTCTTAAAAACACGTAAATTATGGATGTGAAGTCATTTATATATTGTGAAATTATATATTAGCTAAAAAATTAATAATACGCATTTATTTTCATTTAAATAATTCACTATATGTTATGATGTATAAAATGGATCATTGTTGTATACTACGGAACAAAATTTCTTCCTAACTTTAATTTGAATAGAGTAGGATAAAATCTGACTTTTACAAAAATTGAAAAAAAAAATGGTTTTGATAATTTTTCTGATTTTTCTTTGCTATTTTTATAATTTAATGTGTATGCTTACGTATATCTACCTATATATAATTTATCTGTGTCATGAAGTTTTAAAATTAATATATTTTCATATTTTCATATATTCATATTCATATTCATATTCTTATAATTATATACCTATGTAAATACTAAAACACATTTATGTGTACAATTAATCTTTGCCAAATTAAAATGACTATCGATAGAAATTTATAACACACACACACATCTACATATATATATAGGTATATATATACCCAGGAATCATTATCAAATTATTTTCAATTTCCTAATCGTTTTCATCACTAAAACCTAATAAACTACTTATCAAGATAAGAAGAAATATGATTTTTATAATTGTCGTTTGGTGAAATTGTTTATTGAGTTTCTGGGGCGATTTAGGTAAAGTAAAATTAATTTGGAAAATAAATGAGGCATAATATATTTAGCTTGATTACTCTTAATATTATTCTTTGTGTTACTTTATATCAGGTTGATCAATATTTTGATGCGATATTTATTCTAAGTACCAATTTATAAATAATAACATATTTTGCGATTTTTAAAAGTTTTTTTGTAATTCTCTATATTTTACTACCATGCATAAACTTAAAACTTAAGTTGTGTTATTATTGAGTTAAATAAATTCTGAATAAAAGCAGTACTAACAAAAAATTTTTTTATATAGGTATAGTTTGCTATTTTAGTAATAATCATTATATTTTTGTGTTTCTAGTCTATGAAATAAACCAATGTAAAATTATTATCCACGTTATTTCCTCGTATTCCTCCAGTGTGCAATATTTATTTTGACCGCTTGCTCATTAGATTTAATATAAGTATAAACTTAATATTGAAAAACCAAACGAAAGTGAAATTCTTTAATATCTTGTTATACTTTATAATCATTTCTTGTGTGACCGACTTTTTAAAATAACTTAACCATCTAAATGGCACACCATATTAATATTTGTAGAAACAAATTTATTTGAAAAAGCTGAATTTAATTCCTATAATACCTGTAGTTTAGTCATATTACTAAGTTTGGCATCTGATTACTCATCCTATAATTTTAAAATTCAATTGCAGGAAATATCTACTGTCGGCCAGTATTTGACATTCTTGGCAACTGTTGGAACTATACGCTAGCGGGTTCATCCTCTTTTCTGCCCTGTCCAGCCATTGAAGGCTTCAATCCCAACGGTATTTATTCACTTGTCTTCTTTAAAATCAACTAATTTTTTTTCTTCTTCTTTATTTACTCAAGTGAAAACTCAAAGAGAAACATAATGTAAACTTTACTAAAATCTATATAACTCTACTATAAATCAAAGAGAAACGTCATACAGGTTAAAAACGTTTTATTTTCTTCTTTTAACGATGTTCAAGTATTATCTTTAATTTATTAAAAATTGTTTTAAAATTAAAGTAATAAAAATTTCTTATAAAATTGTTAATAGTAATTATTTTTAGTTTTATAGAAAAAATAGATTTACAAACCAGAGATTAGAAACTACACAAGTTAGATGAAACCAGATGCCAGGTATAATTTATAACTGTTTAACTTAATTAATTAAAATGATGTAAAACATAATTTTAAATATTTTAAATTATTTTATACCATAATTAAAATCTGATTGTTGAATTGTTCTATTCATTTTATGACTGATATAAATTCTGTTAATATTTGTATTTGATATTCTCATATTATTATTTTTCCTCTTTTCTATTCCTTTTACTTATAACATTTAAGTTTTTTATTTGAATGTAATTTATTTTATTTTATTAAATATAATTGTACGAAGAATACATCGTTTACAAGAATGATAATAAGAAATTCTATATATTATAAATTTAATTCACTGTAGCATTAATACGTAATATTATTAGCGTCATATAGTACAATATCATTACAAAATTATTAAATTCCCACTCACTCCTACTGTACCACATCCTCTCCCATCTTAACTTTTAGTAAAACATTCAAGCACATTTTATAAATAACATTTCAATTGAAAAATCTTAGAAATCACCCACGATATGCAGGAGTAATCACATCTCTGTACTTAGTAAGAAGAAAGACAAATAAAAGCAATCACTTGCATCTACTGCACTACACCCACTTAGCATCTTTAAGATGCAATTTCTTATTCTGGGGTGAAATAGCAATCCTGGTATCATCCGATGGTTGTAACAAAGAGAAACGCATTCTTTGGAAATGCAAGAATACAAGATTCCATTTATATTTTGTATGTATATTTAGAAAAATTAACTGCTGCACATAATTAAACGCATATATATATATGCAAATGCATTCATTATTTTATTTGTGTAATTCGTTAGAAATTATTTGATAGACTTGTGCATGCTAGCAAACTACTCTTTGTATTAATTAGAAACTGACAAATATATACTGTTGTATTCAGCAAATGGATGAAATTATTTTAATTATCGAAGTAGATTGACGCTAACTTAAGCGAGTAAATCTGTGTAAACTAATTATCTACAACAATGCAGCATTTACAAACACATTTTCTTTCATTACATCTACTTATTTTTCAAAACAAAAAGTAGTTTTTGAATACCGGAATAGTTTTCTTATAAATATTATATATATAAATATTAACTAATTTGTTTCAAATATATTGTGTGTGAATTACATTCACCACAGTTCATGTCGAATAAAGGAAAAGGATATATATTGGTTTCTCTTATCACAAAGTAAAAAGTTTTATACGATGTCTGGTTATCATATAATTTATCATCATATAATCATATAATCATCATTTATAATATATAATCATGTATATATTGAAAAAGTAGGATATCTGCAATTTTAAATATATATCTAGTTAAAATATCTCCGGTTATGAACGGAAGCCAACTGGAAAGATATTTTTGGCAGGCTTAACCACCCACTCATCTGTTAATCAACCACAGTCTAATTGAATATGCAAATGCATCTTTTCTAAATAAAGACAAACCTCTTTGAAAATAAAAATTAAATACTCAAATAAAAGTAATGATTTATTGGATTAAAAAATCAATCAAAAATTAAAAATACACTCTAAAAAATTTAATGTTCTCTGATGAATAAGAAAAAAACAAAACCGAGCTTTCGAACAAAAAAGTTATAGCAAATCGGTTATACTTATTAGAACACTAACAAATGAATTATAAATCACATTAAATATAGTAGAGATGATGATGCATAAACACTACTCATGAATACAATCGCAGACTGCGCGCAATTAAAATAAGGAGCATACAAAATCCCTATATTGCATAGTAATATGAATTATCTCGCATTATTTATTCTATACTTACGATTATTAATATTTATTTGGTATAACATATCGGGTAGCCTTTCTTTTTGTCCAATTAAAGCGTTTCTTTTGACCTGTCTTCATTTATTAACAAAGGTGGCCGGTATATTTTTTGCACTAGTATGTTTATCTTTTTAAGGAAATAAGGATATCAGTCATAGCCTCCTACAAAAGTATTATGAAATTTTATTGTTTCTGAAATAATTTGTTGCAATAGGATACTTCGGAATAAAAAGTTGGCATTTTGTATGAATATTTTCTGTATATTAATTAATATTAATAATAATCATTTGCAAACAATTAAGGTTTTCCATATATTGGATAATAAGTTTTATTGTTTCGATGAAATGACTTAAAAATTAAATTTCTTATAAATAAATGATAACCAAGCCAACCATCACCAAGACATTTTGCATCATGGATCGAGGTATTCACTTACTTCTTTGTAACAGAAAATATTAGCAGGCTTTCCTTTCATTGATATAAATATTGGATGAGACTGAGAGGAATTATAAATTACCCGTCAAGGAAATTTTTAGCTATATATACAAGACTATGTATGTGTATGATTAAAGCATGGATCGCATGTACATTTAACATTTATCAATTTGGAAAAGAATTTGTCCTATATACCTTGTAAATTTTGCCTATATATTTTATTATAAAACGTTCATATGACTATATATACCTATAGCTAGTAATATAGAAAATTTTAATCAAATTGATCAATTGTAAAGTTATATGTATTTATTTATACATTTAAATATGTCTGTACATTATTAAATTAACTCTGTTGTATAATTAAAAAATAAAATATAGTTAATAATGCAACATCAAATATCATTAATATTCGTAAGATTCTTATATCGAGGATGTCTATGTAAAATCCTTATTTTTAAAGAAAGAGCATATCAAACGTATATTCATGAAATATCCAGAACATTTTGACACCATTTTCAGTCTAATGTCAAATAACATTGTAATTATATTACTTTAAACGATAAAGTGGCGTAATATAACAAATGTGAGGTAATACTTTATATTATTGGATATATCTCCCAAGAATTGAAATTTTAAGACACTACATTTAAAATAAATGCAGAGTGGTCTTATTTATCTTATATTTTATTTTATTTTATTTTATTTTATTTTATCTCATTTATCTTATTTTCTGTATTCGTTGCTCTGTGAGGAATATTTCAGTTACACATAATTATATTATTTTCTAGCTCAAAGTTATGGTGCAAAACATAGAAAATTAATGTAAAATAACAAGTCTGACTAAAATTAAATTAAAAAAAATGATTTGTCTCTATTGCCAATCTAATGCATTATTATTATCTAATTTCACTCACTATTAAAGTATTATTTACCTACTTCTACTAAATAATGCTTGAAGGTTAATTTTAAAGAATTTAAATGACTATAGTCAAAATATTAGCAAGATAAAAGGTAAACTATAAAGGTTCTGGATTTTAAATCGTATAACAATAATTATTGTGAGGTGTCTTATTTATATAAATTACAAGTAGTACTTTGCTGACATTTCTATTATAAATATACCTATTTCTATTATATATGTATCGAATTATATATAGAATTATACGAATAAATTTAAAACACACATATTTCCTTTAAATACGTAACAAAAACTAACTACACTTTAATTTAAATTTAAAATTTAACTTTTAATATAAACTTAAGCTTTAATTTAATTTAACCCTCAAGAGCCCTCCTGTCTACATACGTAGACAACCTATATAATATAGTAAATATTAATTGTTTAAAAAAACATGGCATGTTGTTATTCGAAATCCATCATTAAATTGTTCTTTTGTAACTGTTTATAAAGCGATAATATTATCATGCATGTATTCTACAAGTTATTCCTACTTTTACTTAATTGGCCCAGCTGTCTACATACGTAGACACATTTATTATGGAAAATGACAAATAATCTTATTCTCTCCCTATAGAGAAGACATTGTACTACATAATAAAAAGTTCAGGTAGAGTTTAGGTTGACAGGTATCTGCATAGTATATTTTAGCATATAAGATATAGTGCTTGCTTCATACTGTCCAAAGAAGAACAGAAATGTTCTCTTTATGAGTTCATATCACACAAAGAACGAAATATCCGACAGGGAGGACAAAAAACCTACTTTAATTTAGGTTAAATTAATTTTAATATTGAACATTATTTAAATTGGAAACTTACAAAGTCATGCATTGCCGTTTACTATACATATAACTGTCTTTTAAAAACTGATTTAATTTATTGGTTTATTTCTTTTATTAATGTGTGAACAATATTTGATATGCCTTGCAAGAAAACATACACACACTACGGAATATAAATACCTACGATGCTGACATAATTTAATTAAGATTAAGAAATGTGTGATTAAAAAGTTAACGTCTAGCTTGTTTGGGGTCTAAAGAAACTTTAGAATCAACTTTATTGTTAAATATTAGTCTATAAAATGGATTATTTTACAAGTAAATAATGATTGACGAAATTTAATTGTTAATGTGAGAAGATCTTTGTCTATACACGTTTTCAATATAACTTCTGTTTCTTCACTTTTCGAGAATTTCTACTTTATGATTTTCTTGATTGTTAATGTTTATACTCGTATTACCTTATACTTTAAGCTTTTTACTATTTCACAAGTATATCATAAGTAATGAATATTGTATTGACTGAAAGCGGCACATGTGTATTTGATTAAGGTGGAAAGGCCATCTCACTGTGCTATTTATTTGCCTTACATTTTAGTACATGCATTGTACCTTATAAACACATAAATACAACAATTATTAGAATATAAAGACTAAAGTTGCACTCTTTGGTAGTGTATAAAAATACCAGACTTTGCTACACTTGCATATAATGTAAGGTTTTCTAGTTTTCTAGTTTTCTAGTTATATTTATATCCTTCTATAGGTAAACGGTCAAATGAAATATTCAATTAAACTAAGTTCTTTCCACTGCCATTGCTGCTAGCTATAATTCTTCCCTCATGTCCCTGTATAGATCATACTTCTTCAAAACTGTGGTGCTCATACTATATAGTACGCAGTATAGTCCTATATTAGCATTTGGTTAACGATTTTTCAAAATATCGCCGATTTTAAAAAAATTAACGATTTTCAAATATTTACCGGAAATTTGAAAATTAGCTATATTAAAGTATATCATATATTCTCTCAGATATAAAAATATAAAAAACATTCCTGCATTCAGTTAGTAGATAATCCAATATGAAATTTATTACCGCTTTTCAAAATATCACCGA
>JAYRBW010104969.1:0-19012 GCA_036023295.1 Invenusta paracnida
AAAACTATCAAAAACTGGAGGTGGAATATCAGGAGTTGGTCGCGACACTTCAACAGAAGGTAGATCAGATCGAATATATAGGACTATATATAAACAGCCTATAGCGCAAACAACCCTGGCGAAGTTCCCACTATATTTTCAAAAGTGCAACATGGGCCGCTTGGTCATGATCCACATTGAATCCAAGAATGCGTTGTAACACAAGAACCAATTTTTTGGAGGTCCCGCATCCAGTCTCTTTCTATGCTAAACACTAACCCTAAGGAAGTGATAGCTTATAAGCTCGCCAATTTTTTGCGAGTGAAAAAACTGAGTTCAAGAACAATAATAACATGATCTGGGTTACCTTAGAAATCCTGACATCCCCTTTACCTCCATCAAAACATTCGTCAATAAGGCCTTTTTCGATACAACCACTATCAATTACCATACTATATCATATTGGTTTACGACGCGGGAAGAAGGCACAAATAAGGATACCTTGGTGAAACGAGGTACTGCGCTTGCATAGTTACGGTGGGGCCACTGCAGGCTTCTCATTACTTCCGAGAGGTATTATAGTCATTATTCGTTGCGATCTATATATGCAAACATGATGCCATATGGATCCAGAGACGGTGGAATACTGATTCCATTCACGGTGTCTTTCCACGGTGAAGCTGAGAACAAAGAACTTCGAAGGCCTTAACACCACGTCTTTTCCAAGCTGGATAACCCGGCGACAGTATATTATATATAGTTCAACTCGCTCGTCTGGCGGGTCAAACGTGATGCGAATAAACATAAACACATTCTTTAATAAAATACTTCGATTAAGATTATTCGGTACTTATATATTATGTACAAATATATTATAAAAATATTACAAGCTATAACCACTTAACGGTAGGCATTTGAAGCTCTTCACAAATCCAACAATTACAATATCAAACCTTGTAAACATATATATATAAGTATATATTTATTTAAATACCAAGATGCCCTAATTCTAAATATAATCCAACAATTATACTGTTTAAAAAAGCTATAGCCTTGATTTTTGAAGACAATTTTTGCATACTTGAGTTATAGGTACTCTGATTTCTTCTTCATGAGATCATTTTTAACACAGTATAACCCAAAAATTTTAAGGCGTACATAAACTTAATTGGCATTGATCATCATTTTAATTGGCTTAGTGAGAAGTGCCTTCTGGTAGTAAGTTTCAATCCGATTCGTCAAAGTTATAAATTAAAGTAGCTAGTATATACACAAGAATGGCTTTTTGTAAGTGTATAATCTCATAAACTGCTCATCAGACACAAGCACAAATAATTTCATTAATCCAAATTTTAGTGCAATTCAGTTCTTATAACTGTATTTCGCTGACGTTTACGCTTTGTATAAATAGGTCTAATATAAGTTTTTGCATAATAATATATAGTGTATGTATTTGTAACATTCTGTAAAATAAACATACTAATTTTAATGTTAATACTTTTTTTATTTTCTATTAATTTTTAATGAACAGAAAATTTGCTAAATTTCCACGTGAGAAACCTTGCAATAAATGATTTATATGTTTTTCTGACAAAAATATTTTGATATCTCCCAAAAAAGGATAAACTGTTAAAATCTAGAGAAAAGGTACTCTTTATTCTTTACTCTATGATTAAAAACACCAAAGGGTTATAATTCAATAATGTTATTTGTATATGTAGCCTATAAAAATAATTCATACATAATAATATGTGTGTATATATATATAAATATTTCTATTTAAGAAATCCATACGATCATATTTGCAAATGTATAACTGCATTGACGGATTGATCATGCATTACAACTATGTATATATGTATCGGAAATTAACGAATGCGTATATATGTACACATATAAATCGCAAACATACACAGAACACTCGAGGGTGACTTCGATACTTGCTAGCATAATTTTAAAATCAATAATTTGCAGCATGTCACAGAAAATAGTCGTTGCTAACATTCTTGTTTAATCCCGATAGATGTACATATTATTGAAATAACATATGAGCAATTGCGTATGTAATTGTCTGGAAATGAATTGCTGCATTAAATAAAGAAAATGAACATCTATATTTAACAATAATTAGAATATACATTTTTAAATAGCAATTATCATATGAATAAAATGGGCTTTTCTGCGAAATATTCATAGCAAATCATCGAGGCTATAATATCTTACCGTAAATCTAACATAATGAAATCAACATAGTAATAAATAATACTGTTGAAAAGTTAAATCTTTTTACCACAAACTTATTTAGATATATAATAGTTATATCGCAGTAATTAGTTTAGTCCATCTGTAAATTGTGTGAAATCAAAACTAATATGTAAATCAATTTTAAAGACTAGCTTAATTCAATTTTGCCACTATTAAAAGAATTGAAACCAAAATTGTCTGTAAACCAATGAAAGACATAATTTATTTACGTCCATCTATAATTTAAAGCTGGCACCAAAACTAGCGTGTAAACTATTGTATCAATTTTAAAATTAAAATCAATAATGATATATATGTAGTCAAATAAAAAGGCTAAATACAAAGACTAATAGAATAAAATTAACGATACCAATTTATTGCCTACTTTATAAAAGAAAAGAAAACAGTGTATAGTATTATTAATAATCAATCTTTATTGTTATAAGGGCAACTATAAGTAAGCTTACCCGTAAAACAACAAGCACACACAAATTATTTTTCAAATAATGAAGATAAAAATAATAACATATATTTATTGATCCTACATAACATAAACGCAAATGACTTAGTGGGAAAACACACAGCACAACCTATTTGGCTGTATGCAAATGCGATTATAAACCAATGCACTGTTTCAATGTACATCGACGACACCAGTCTCCCTAATGCAATTTCCACATACCATCGAAAGCACCAATTTAATAAAATGTAAACAAACAAGATAATCACTACACAGTTTAAACGAGAATATTAGTAGAACTTCTTTTCAATTTGTTTAAAGGATTACATATTTTCATTGTAAAATCACAATAATAAAGGACTTTCATTAGTCTAATATATAAGATTGTGCCTGTCGGTTGGTTATAATACTGAGAACTATGTCTCGACAGTATAAACAAAATTAATACACATAACAAGAGATTGCGGATAGCAATATAAATAGACAACACTACATAGTCTATTAATGGCACAGAAGCGCGCTTTCTTCGCAATACATATAGAAAATACATTATACTAATAGAAGTCGGTATATAAATAGTATATATAATATGTATGTATATATATATATATATCCACGTTTATCTGTGCAAAAGAGCTAATAAATTTTAATCATCTTAAATAATTGTTAATAGTAATAATAGTTGTAATAATAGTAGAGATAAATTCCAATAAATGTTGGAAGTTAAGTTGTGTCAATCACTGACTTCTCATTTTTAAAAGAAAGTAGTTTTGTAGTTAGGTGATCCACACGACACAAAAAACTGTCTGTTAACCCAGCACTGGAGAAAAGTTTTGTTGAAATAAAGCCGTGTTTAATAACATAGCTTTTAAAATAATTGTTAGATATAATTAAGTATTAATAGTGGAAATAGCAATATAGTATGTATAATGTTGTGTAATATTATTATTATAACAATTTCAACCTCGGTATCGTCGAATAGATTGGTGTCAAGCAGGCTATTTTCGTCATAGCAAGTTCATTAAGATAAAAACAGTGAACAGAGAGGGAATTAACGAACCGGCGCTTTCACTCTCTTTCCATCGAAACGTCCATTTGGATTGCCGCTTTGAGAGAAATATGATAGTACACTTGTAGAGCGGTACCGGGAAAAAAGATTGTCTTGATGCATGTATATTATATAGTTGACGACAAGATGTACTTAGTGCGTGTATTGCAAAACATAATTGAAGGGAACTTTTCTGTTAATGATTAATATTAATTTAACAAAAAATTATGGTCTAATTAATTGCGTGCGTGTCGTACATATATTAGTATGTTGATATTGACCGTACCATTGTACGGTTTACTAATTCATAATATTATGTAGATTTTACTGTTTCACTCGTGAATATTAACAATATAGTAAGATAACAATATAGCGCAAATATACATAAATTCATAGATGTCATTCACAGAGATTATCACCAATAAAATTGTCATGAAGAGAAATTATGGTGGGCCACAGCCCTAAAGAAATCTGAACATGAAGGAACCCCCAAAATTTATAACATATTTAAATACAAAATGGAAAAAGCATTATTTTATGATGAAAGGACTAACTAGTTAGTAGAAATCGAGGCAAACAAACAATCAATACTTAAATTGGCAATGAAACAGGAGTAATTTCCGGAGAACTGCGTATAATTGAGAGCATTTTTCAACAATTCTACTGCGGACTATTCATCAGACTATTGAGTTTATAGGAAGGTATATAACATTTGTAATATAATATGCAGTGCAATAATGGCCTGAATATACAATAGGTTGAATGAAATATAATAATAACAACTGTATCAATTAAACACGACTATTTAATAATTTCAGTCGCTCAATATAAACCAGCATGTGCGTACGTGCAGAGAGAGAGAGGAAAATAATGAGAGAAGAGGGTCAGGGGGTATAAAGGTTCCTTTAGAGTTCCGAACATGCTACTTATTGTCATCCAATACTAGTACTAATAAATTATAGTATGTGTAGTATTTATAAAGTTGTGGCAGTGAAAGTGGTAGCATATTGGAACATTGCGAAAAAACAACGGTGTTGGATCGTGTATGTGTGTCTTGATTTATCAGTTAATTAGTTAGTTACTACTAACGAGTAGTGTTAATGCACATATTGAGGACCGAACTTGTAGTTGTAATAATATAGAAGTAGTAGTAGTAATAATTGTAGTAGTAGTAGTATAGAATAATGTGAATCATAAGTGTTTCGAGCTAGAGAGGAGAGCAGAGCACGCGCAAAAGAGTAACAAATAGCTCAATGATACAAAGGGGACTGACTGTCTTGTTTTGTTGAATCAGAATAATAGATATTAAAAAGTGTTTAGGTGTAGAGAATAGTAGTAATAGTAATATGTTAGTAAGTAGTAGTATGCAGTTAGATAGTTTAACCATAAAACAAGACTGCAGGACTGTGTATGTGGAACAGACAGGTGAGTGTGTGCAGGTCCGGAGTATGCTGGTATTGCGCGTTAGATAGAAATTATGTTATAACTACTCGGTGTAGAATGTAGCTTGGCTCTTCTCTCACTCTCTTTTGCTCGTTCGATTTATTTTCTGGGAAAGACGCGCTTCAGACCAAATTGTACTCCTTCAGATTGAGTTGTAGAATCGTATCCTTGACGGCAGCGAAAACGAATCGGATGTTTTCTGTATCTGAAAGATTGAAAACAGGAATGGGTGTGTATTACTTACTCATTGTAAAACAACAGTTGATATCAAATTCTAATAATATTCGAATTAAAAATATACTTTTAGGATTTTTTATAAGTCATTTGAAAATTGACAAACAAAATGTACATTAATTTGTATCATACAATTATTTTAAAGCAGTTACTAAACGAGATAAATAAATATTCGCCATAAGCTAATATGATAAAAACTTTTCAATACCAAAAAATAAATATAACACAGTTATGTATTTTTCATAACTGTTATACTTTGTTTTCTTTCTAAGCAATGATTAATAAACAAACAATTAATGTTTTCGCATTTAAATAGTAAATGGTAACAGAAAGGGTAATATTTTTGTATTGATGAATTACAAACATATGTAGAATGCATTAGA
This sequence comes from Invenusta paracnida, assembly GCA_036023295.1. Taxonomy (NCBI): domain Eukaryota; kingdom Metazoa; phylum Platyhelminthes; order Proseriata; family Coelogynoporidae; genus Invenusta; species Invenusta paracnida. The sequence continues at coordinate 5,792 of JAYRBW010104969.1, forward strand.
TAGTTTTTTTCTGTTCTGTAATAATTTTTTCATTTATTCTTAAAGGAAATTATAATTACATTACATGTTGTTATATATTAAATACAACAAATATTTTCTATGAAAAACAAAAAGACTCGATTAACAACCTTTAAATTGTTTTACTTTATAAAACATAAAATGTAACAACTTAATCTGATTACTATAAAATTTCTCTTCAATCAGAGAATATTTGTATTGGTTTCCATATTAACGGTTAATTTAGCAATCACTGTTTATATAAAGATAATTCCAGGAATTTTATTGATTTATTAATAAGACGTTTAAAATAGTATACTATCATACCCGTTGCACAAGTAAAGTGGGAGTAGATAATCTTGTCTGGATCAGGATTTAGCTCAACGAACTTCTTCAAGATGAAATCCCGGGCGGCTTCCGCGTCCCTTTGAGGACCTTAGATAAACAAACAAATATAACATTAATAGTTTAATTAGACAACAATTAACTAAGTGGCTATCAATCGTAATATATATATACCCAAATATAGGTATATAAATTGTGTGTAGCAACATATATTAACACAAACATATAATAATTATTCCATAAATCTACACATAGACACCTTTCGAGCAAAGCTAAGAGATTAACAGTACTGTATAATAGCGTTTCCGGTATACGCCAATAGTAAAACGACTAGAGCCACGTCAGAATGCATACCACTATAAGGTACATGCAACCGACTCATATTGATATATATATGTACAAACCTAAAGGAATACTTCCTAATCAGGATAAAGCATAAATGCTCACATGGCTAAACAATGATGATATTGTAATACCAGCATATTGGAGGTATATTAAGGCAATATAACAATAATAACACAGCAATATGTTGAATACTTAGTAATTAGTACATATACAACTGAGAGCTAAACTTATATTCGTTACCAATGTATGTGTAAGCTACACAGCATATTAGAATTGAAAACAATATATCTATGACTCGAATATACATACATGTTCCAAAATTGATAGATATAACGAGGCTGAAACATGTATTATAAGAGCAACTGAGGTAATACATACGCACAAGTTAACTGAAAAAAAACCTCTCCACTATATTGGGGGAGAATAATGATGATATACAAAAAGACTGCCCTTTCTGCAACTTATGACCAATCATGAGCGATATCGTAGAAACAAGTCAGCCGTGTAAGGAGAGAACAAGCTCTCTGACGATGAAAACTATTGATAGGCTTGTGAAAGGAGTTAGTTTGCTCGTTCGCGTATACTGCGTCTATTAGCGAGAGACGAGAGAATGAGAAAAATAGAGAAGAGGGTGGGGTGCCACAACTTCCCTTATGCCATAGATAGCATCCTATGGGGAACCTTCATGTCTTTAGAACGAGAAGAGGCAAAGCGCAATAGTTAGTTAGTTAGTCTTGCTGCTACCCATTTAGTTAACGAATGAGCCAGCCAACGCTGCCAGCCACACCCAAGCATAAGCTTGACAGCCTACAAAGAAGCGCAGCGCTTGAAAGCAACAACACACATATACATAAGCAAGCAAGCAAACTCTTTTCTATAGTTAGCACGGACGAGCAACCAATACACACCATAACCACTCCATTCCAGCGGAAAATGAGGAGAATACAACAAGCAATCCGATTGATGCTACGGTCAACCTCTATAGCTTCTAGTTTTGGGGTATTACTTATAGTATATTGCTCACACAAACAATTCGTGCATCAAAATTAGTTGCGTTTACTATATAATGTACATGTTATTATAATGCCTACAGTACAATATTAATGGGATAGAACTCCTTACATATCATTTTACCCAGTAAATTATTTGGTCTATTTTAGATACTTCTGATCTATCATTATCTTATTAATATAAAAAATCGATAAAGGCGACAAAGCATAATAATAAATTCTAGGTATTTTGATAACACTGACCGTTAAGTATAATTTAACAAAACAATATCAATGTAAATATAATTCATCTATAAACAAGCTATAAGCTATACATGCATTATTACAGTAAGTTAAAGTAGAATATGGGTAGGATTACCCATAAAAACCCATAAAACACTAATAATAGTACATAATAAAATTCAGAAATATGTCAAATAAAACTATTGGTACTACAATGACTTTTTCGATTTCATGACGGTATTCCAGCATATATGTACGTATATATGCTTTTTTTATATTAATACTTAAATTTAAAGAATTTAGGAAACTATTTTTTAATCTAGGAACACGGTTGTGAAATATAAAAAATATGAATATACATTTAATATAGAAAAATTATTGCTTTGAAATAAAAATTGACAGTTAATAACTTTGTAATTAAACTTTCTAACACATTGATCATAATTAGAAATCGTTAGATTTAGGATATTTCTAAAATATAGAATACTGTAAAATGTATCATAGTTACCATCAAATTGGGGGAAGTAATCAACCAAATGGGAAAACATGATCTTTTCTTCCAGAATGTCTTTCTTGTTAAGGAAAAGTATCACGGAGGAATTTTGAAACCACGGATACGTGATTATAGTGCGGAATAAGGCTTTAGACTCTTCCATACGGTTCTGAAAATATTTTGAATTATGATCAACAATAATTAAATAAAATTATACAAAACATGTTATAATATCAATAAAAACTGTATATTACATAATGTATAAAAAATCGACATTCAATTACAAGATTTATATACTTGATACTTGGTCACAGTAGCACACAACACAACACCACATCATATTATAAAGTTATAAATTGTATTATAATGAAATTTAAAAAAAAATCGTATACAAATACATAATAGATGACTAGCATAAAGAAAATCATGTTTAAAGATAATATCAAGACAATATCGCTTTCTTACCTCATTATCGGACTCCACAAGAACCTGGTCATACTCGGAAAGAGCAACGAGAAACATTATACTCGTCACATTCTCAAAACAGTGAATCCATTTGCGTCTTTCGGATCTCTGTCCTCCTACGTCTACCATCCTATAAAAGAAAGAACACAAACTGGTTAAAAATTTATTTTCTGAATTAGAAAAAGTAAAGATCTAAATTGCAAAAAGGGGCATGATTTTCTTTTTAATGAATCACACTTCACTTATGTAAACGTTAAAAACACACGTTAGAAATAAACAATTTTAATACGGAATTTAACAACTTCTTATTAAACCAAAAATATAACCAATTCCGACTATGTATGTATAGTAACAACAAGGAATATAATTGGAAAACACATGTAAAAAGAAACAAAAGTTCAAATCTATTGACTCAAAAAAAATAACAACCATTGAATTAAATTTTAGTGTTTCATATCAATATGCAATGACAAAATGTTAATACTAATTTATTTAGTAAGTAACAAACCAGAAAAAAAAATTTCTTCATAAAAGAAGAAGTATGGGTTGATTATAATGCTATACCGACATATATCAAATCATAGACATGGTTAATCGTGTGTAAACAATATAGCAACAAATACATATCAATCACAAATGTCAATATTCAACTAAATAGAATCTTCTTCATTATTAAGAATGTCGGGATAATAATGAATACATCATCTTTTAATGATATAGCAAATAATCATATCCATTTTAGAAATATACCAATTCAATTTAAAGATACATGCCTAAGTATTGGTCACCAGGATGCTTGACCGGCAGCAATAATAATAATAAATACATGTAAAAAAGTTTCCAGCAAATTATGTTAGCTTCTTGAATTGTTTAAATCATAAGTGAGCATATTCACCAATAGTAACTTTTAAAGTTTCATTTTGTATTTAACGTACTATAAGTAGTATTACACCCTCTTATATAGAACTATGACATAATGTATAAAAGATATTTAATATAATACTATATTAAAAAATATATAATATACAATGCATAAAATTATTAATAAAACTATACATAATATTATAAACAAGAAAAAAATAAATGTTTATCACCAAAAAGAATATCTAATCATATTTATGGTAGCACGATTTGTATCCACACATTGTAGTTACGTAGTCAATCTTTACAAAAATAGGTACATAAAATGAACATACGACCTACGTGCTCCTCATATATTATTACGTAATACTTACTAATAAATGAAGCATCTAAATGTGAGTATTATCTAGACAATAACAGATTTGAGTAAAAATAATAATATATACGTTTATTCGTTCTTAATGGTCCGTTATGTTATTTGTCTCTTGTGGTGCATATTAAGTACACACTGAATATTACAGGGGCCCAATAATGAGAAGCAAAGACATATTATATCAAAAGAAAAAACTACAACGTCGCAAAAATGAATCCAATAACAGCGCAAGTTATAAATAAAATCTTAAAATATAGCAAAAAATTGAAACTTAACATAATAAGGCATCGCTAATGTGAAGAGCTACTTTTCATGCGAATTATTAATTTTTTAATCATATGAGTTATACCATATTTTTTTAATTTTACTAAACTAATTTTAGAGTAAATGCTTGAATATGAATTTTTTAAATCAAAAGAAGAATAAAAAACTATTTGTAAATAAATTTTTTTAGCTTTAACTTAAAATAGTTACATTTTGGTTCAATCCCAAAAGGTTTTCTATCTAATGTGCAGTAGTTTTCTTGCACTATTATTTCGTAACAGTTTGTTAAGTAAGACTGTTGAACTCTTTTATTGATAAATTTTATATAAGACATATGATATATTTTTCAATAAAACGTCGACAAATAATAAAAATGAAAGGAAATACTTTTCATCGAAATTGACCCCATTCAAAAGTGTACATATATATCCTTTTGAGAGTTCAATTTGGTATCATTGCCCCGAACACCTGACGATTACACTGATATCAAAATTAGCTTTTTAATGCATTCTAGCCTGATTTGTTAGCGGTAAAATATAGACCTATTCTGCTTAGTAAGAATGACTAGAGCCGAGAGCACCTCTCAAGCAAATCGCCTATGTTCGTTCTTGGCTTAATCACCATCAATATTTTATTCTGCGTATATCAATATCAAATAATCACAGGGTTTTGTTTAAAAATATAAATTGATTAATTTGTGTGCAAATGACAGACCACTAGGCGCACAGTGTATTGGGCATAATGTACCTAATAATATTTATTAAAGCCTGTGGGTATATTTTACAAAATAAATAAATACAATGTCATAATACTAATGTATGTAAATTTAACGAAGAATAATTATTTAGTTGAAACTGGCATATTTCCTACGACTACATACGTACTACAGGTTGTGTCAAAAGTTTCTGACTCTATAGTGAACAAAAACAATGTAATTTAAAATTGAAATAATGATTAATAAATCTTTATTTTTTTACAAATAAATTTATTTCATACCATACATTAATGTGATATAATTTGCACTAACAAAATATACTTTCTATGCAACCCTTAAAATTTAGTGTCATAGTAAAACAATACACAGATTTTTATCATTAAAAATCTATGTTTTGAGGAAGTGTTGAATAATTTTATCAATATGACTGATTCTCTGTGTTTGACATGTTGTAATGAATGACTAAATGTTTTTGAATTAAAAAATCGAATTAATTCTTGGATTCCATTGGTTAATTTTTTTCTATAATATACTGTTATCATTGTGTCATTATTGACAATTTGAAATATTTTTTATTTTCAAAATAAATTAATGAGTTAGATATATAATGAGTAATAGATATTCATTTTTAATTGCATTTACACCAATAAAATACTATTAACTTTGTCAAACGATGTCTTGCTCACATTAATTAAAAAAATACAGGCTTGTCAATTCATGACGCTTCCATACGTCTCAATATTTCACACAACCTATAGATACGATAAAATGCATTATTTTTTCGAATATGAAATTTTAATTAAAAGTTGTTAAACAACATTACAAATTGTTTAGAAAATAATTGTAGGGATACAAAAATTGGCATTTGTTGACATCGTTTTCTGTCTCTACACTGTACATTAGCATGAATAATTTATTGTATATTTTGTAAATTATCTTTATTATTGTTTTAATATGTTCAGTTAACCCTATACCTATATCATAAAAATGTGTAATCTTCTATTTTTTAAATTATAATAAATTTGGATTGGTCAGAAACTTTTGATACACTCTGTATATTAGAAGTTAATACGCTTATATTATTCAGATATCATGTAATATACATAATCTGATGAAAATGATTTCATGTTATTACTATATTTATAAACATTTAAGCTCAAATAAATTTGCAAGCAGCTAAATATATTACATGTTCGTACACATTGCAATGAACGTTAAGACAAAAGGTTGCAGCCAAATTTCATGCTCCGTCAACGTAAAATATAATGACAAATTAAAATTACTTAAAACTCGCAGCTTTAAACGTGATACAATGTTAATTCATGTATGTACATATGTAGAAGTTAAGACAAATGTATGCAGCCAAATATCGTCGCTGCTAACGTAATATGACAAATTAAAATTACTTATAACTGGTAGCTGTAAAAGTGATACAATGTCAAAGGACACTAAGCAAAGTCTGAATAAAAACAAAATAAGAGTAAATGTATAACCTGAAGATGATGGAATCCAAATCGAAGGGATATTCAATAATTCCTGTTGTCGGAACTCGAACTCGCAGAATATCTTGCAGCGTTGGTAAAAAGTCTGGGGTAGCAATACGGTCCAAATTATCAAGATAGCTGCAAAAGAAAAGATTTAAAAGAACAACGTTTAAATGAAATATTATATGATATACTAATGATATACAATTAGTCAAAATACCGAAATATTAAAGTAGTGGAAAAGTCAAAAATGTTAGTAACAAACAATTTACTTTTATAACAATTACATTGATTAACTTCATTCAAGAGAAACTATAAATCTCATATGACAAAAATAACGCTAGGCATGAACAATTAAGATAACACTTACAATAATAAATATTGTAAACTTAGGTGAAAACAGCTTGCATAGAGTACTCCATACAATATATTGCAGGTAACAAACTATTTACAGAAATTGGGTTATACATTTGTCTTAAATAAATTTAACACCCCATTAGTTTACTCTTGTTTTAAAAAAATCCACTAGAACAAATAAAGTAATAACGTATTTATGCCTTTTCATTTCAATGCACAGATCCAAGAGTGGGGACTGGTGTACTTTGATGGTTCCTGTTAATACGTGTGGTACCACAGTTATAGCTTAACGAAACAGCAATATTATAATAAGTGTATTAATAGTTCAAAGTGAACAATATTTTCTCATAAAATAATACCTTTGGATAATCTTTCATTTATAGTAGTTGATACAAATTACAGGCACCATCGAAGTGCACAAATTCCAAGGTCTGTCCTGGGTTTCATGTATTTGAACTAAATATGACGATATTGTTTAATTAAAAAAAAACTGATTAAAATATTTAGTCTTCAAATTAAGTTGCGTAAACATTAACACTGTCATTTTAATATTCCAGATGCTAAACAAATATTAATTAAAATTAAATTATCAAAATGCTAATACACAGAAATTGTTATTATAGGTATATAATCTATGAGAAAAATCCACATTGAAGGATTCGTGTATAGTATTTAAAAAAGGTTATGTTGATTATCTTATGGGTCTCTGATCCCAAGTCTAGGTTTATCTGAGCTATTTGTAAAAAATGACTTTTAGCTAACGCTACTACAACTGTGTTAGAGACATACATTATGAACCATCACACGCTCACTAAGCTCAAGCTGCAATTGATTTTGATGAACAGTACACTCGATATTATAAATAGTATTTAAAAACTCTCTGCGCAGTGAAGAATAGTTATTTAATAAAAAAACTTGGAGAACAATGACTTTCAGCATATCACGATCATAACATTATTACATAACGTATTCTTTATTTCAAAACACTTTGTACCTAATTCAACTTACCATTACTTAATTTATACTTCTGGATATGTTATTTTTCATTGCATGGCAAGAAGCATATTTTTTAATTCCAAACTCCTTTATATTAGAAGATAAAAGTACATTAGGAAGATATGTAGAGAAGCACGATTTCTATGTATATAAAACTATTTGAAATAAAAGGGAAACGTTTTAGAGTTAAGCTAATTGACTATGACAATACTGAAACTAATGATGACGAGGTCTATGACCGTTAAATTCTAAAGAAGTGTTTTAATAACTTATGGATTTACATATTGCACTTCGGGGATAATTCTGGAATATTGCATAGTAGTTCTAGATATATAGGAATAGTCACACCGAATTATTATTTGCGCAAATATGGTTGCAAAGAGGGTGTTATAAGTTTAAACAACTACAATCCAAGCACCTGAGAACGTCTAAAATACATCAATGTGACTAATATGTTTGTAGAAATTCAACCAATAATGTATAATATGAAGAAATTAGATTGGGAAAATTACTAAAAAGGAGTCATCGCACATACACCGACATATCTTAAAAATCAGTGCATATAAATAATTTTAAAGTAAAAAGTTAACATCTATATCACTTTACAATAAAAAAATCGAATATATAAAATTACACAAAAAATATTGTGTTAAATAAATAACTGAATAGTAAAAGCAAAACTTAACAAGCCAAAATTGTAAAATGAAACAATAAACATCAAAGAAGCTATTATTAAACAATTTAAATATTATATAAATTACCAGAGTTGCACCAATATAATTTATTTCACCTAAATTTATGAGAAATGAATCATCAGAAGTTAAAAAAACAATATTGTAAATTTAAATCATAATATTTAAAATCAGATTTAAATACTCATATTAAGATCTTAAGCACAAAATATAACATAGTAAGCTTTAAATTGTTTTAAATATAATGTGCGGTATGGTATATTCATGTTAATACGTATATTAAAAATTAAATATTTATTCAATCAAGATATGTAAACACGCTTGAAGACATAATAATAGACTACTACCTTATAATAAAGCTATTATTATTTAAACAGTATAACTATGTTCAAAATACAGTCGAAATCGTTTTCACAGCATATGGGAGAACGAAAACTAAAGGCTAAAAAGCTAATGATAAAAGATTTCCTAGTAATTTGTCGATTAGTAATATTTCTGCCTTCTATTGTGATTTGGCAACTCTGCCATAGTAGTCACACAACCTTAAAACAAATAATCGGTGCTTAGCAGTAAGATAGATGTATGCTGCGACATAATCTTTGTCACCCTTTATGGCACGTAGTGAATACGTGATTATTCTTGGTCACAGAATAAAATAAAACAGTATGGGAAACACATTTCAACAATATTAATATACAGCATTAGAAAGTAGGACGTACTATTTCGCTGAATCAGTGAGCTGATATTCTCGACGCCTGTCGTAACACTGTTTGATACCAGGATCATCCCAAAGGGAACGAATTGAAGAAACGTGTTCTGGTGGCAACGTCACAGCCGTTTCATAGTCGATTTCGCGAATAGGTGGAGCCAATTCCTGAGTTAAAATTATTTACCATTAAATATATTTTTCATTAAAATAATAAATGGTATTCAAATAAATAAACAAAATATACTTTTAGTGTAAAATGAAGCATCCTACATGTAAAAAAGAATGGACAAAATAGGCCTAGAAAAAACGTTAGATATATATTTTTTAATTTATTGAAATACAATCGTCAAAGAAATACTTAGTTTTTAAATAAAATTAGCATCATTGAATGCAATGAAAAATTCTGTGCGGACCAATTTCATAAGAAATAATTAATTTAGCTAGTCTGTAATATTTAGATTAAAACATTTTTATGTCGGGTGCATAAGATGCCTTTCTGCTGCAGATTAACATATAACAAATTTCCAACATAACTTTGCATGTACGCTATAGTTAATAGAAGTATACGTTGATATGATTGTCATCAATTTATTTGATAGACGATGAAATAACACTAAAAACAAAAGGAACTCATGAACTAATAACAACAATAGAGGTTCGAAGGCACTTAAAAATTATTTAGACATTACTCTGAAGTTTAAATAGATTAAAATCACGTCGACCAGAGAGTGCGATGCACTACATATTTAAATTTAGATAACACTTCAAAAATAAATGATAAAGAATTGAATTTAGTGTTACAAAGAAATATGTCCATATTTTTTTTAATATTAACTAAAATAAAAGAGTATTATCTATCGTCGAGGTGCATAAAGGGTTATTACTTATGATATCGAGACAAGTCATAATAATAATAGCGATAATTCTCAACTCCCTAATTCCTTTAATATGTATAATATGCCATTTTTACAATTAGAAAAACACAGTAAAAATTAATAAAATCAGACTATTTTTTCAAATCATATTTTAAGTATATTAATGTATATATTTTAAAATTTGTTTATGTATTAAAAATGTTAGACATCGTGACATTAACTCTCAAATTTAAAAAAATATTATCTTTAAAATCCTGGTAGGTACAAATTTGATTCAGACTAAAAATAAAGATAATACGAAGCTCAACTAACCTTAATGGGCATATTAAGTAAGAGTAGGTGAAAATGTCATAATTCATAAGTATTGAAACGTACTGAAGTTCGGCTATATTACTTAAGCTTGAGGGGATAATACGAATTGGTTTCCCTTATGCTTATCAAAACATTAAAAGTATTGATTTCTGGAGTTTGTTTTACGATAATATATTATCCCCCGTAATTATATTTAAAAGTATGTTCAAATAAATTTATTATATAAACATGCCTTTGAAATATTTTCATATTAATTGAATATTTAAAAAATAACTATTACTAATTAATCTATGATATATATGTTTTAGAAACATACAGATTATAGGAAACTTAAAAAAATAATATCTAATCTAGAAAATATGCCAATATTACGTAAGATGCTGAATAATATATTGACACATCAAAATTGCAAGTTATATACATAGTAATAATAGAGTGTTTAAACTCTTATTAATTTCATATATGTATTATTATACATTAGTTATTTATAAAGTAGCGTGAAAAATTTGTTGTAAACTACTTTTAAGACTTATGATGACTTTTGAATTATAATGATTTATAAGTTGTCTCACAAATATGTCAGTTATTTAAATATTTTAAAATATTAAAAATAAGGTAACGAAATAGTATTAATGATTGAAATCAATTATCAGAGTTTCTATATCATCAATACTTTATGTGTTATATACATCTGAAACGGTTTATTTAATATTATTAAAACATTTAGCACACTAATTAAACAAACCATTTTAATAAATAATAAGAATAATACATTAAAAGCAAACTTTTGACAAAAGTATTATTTAAACGTACAATAAATTGTTAAACCCACATTAACTATTATAATGTGGATGTAATATCTGATATCATTTATAAATCGTACTTAGTGTATCAGTCTACAATAATAATATGACATTTTTGATGATAAATTTCTTATTAAATATTTCAATTTTTCGAGGTACTTATTGAGAATCAATAAGCATATACTATCGGTTTTGTGTAATAATAAATAACAATCAGCATTTTAATCCACCAAGAATTGTTACAATTTCCCATTCTAGTAAAGAGAAAGTTGAACTTATGTTTCAAGAAATTTAGCATGTAGTAATTATACTAGTATAACAACTAACAATAAAAGTCAACTTTTGGAACATAAATTTATCAAAATAACATTGATTACACATTGCATCATATTAAACTATAGTTAAATAACTTCTCGATGGTATAGACATTTTTTACCACATTGAATTATATAACCTTCCTTGTATTTTACATTTTTTAATTTTAGAACTAGTTCAATATTAATAACAATTTACAATAGCTAACCTCATTTGCTGGATTTGTATATGGAATTTTAAGTGTTTCCATCGCTCGGATCATAGTGTACATTGCCAGATAAATATTTTGATAGACCAGTTTAATAAAACTTCTTTTGTCTTCATCGGAGTAACCCGAACCATGGATAATTCTCATCTGTTTAATGAATGTGCTTTTACCAGACTCTCCCGTACCTGGATAGGGAGAAGAGGGGGGAACAACAATATATCAATCAATTGTAATAACACGAATCTATAAAAAACAAAAGCACTACAAAAGTATATTTTACCTATAGAACTTTCTTGTTGAAAAATTAATTAGTCAAATAACAATACAATATTGAAGTTATAAATTCAAAACTTTAAAATTACAACCAGCAGAAAAAAGTTAACAAATTTAGTGATTAACAAAAATATATATATAGACACAACATATTATTTTATAATAAGATGTAAAAATGTATTTAAAAAATCATATATATACATATATAGGTGCATATATATAACGTAGATAATGAACCTTAACATTTTAAAGTTTGTTACAATTCTAAGCACTTAGCATTTTTTTAATTAATGAAACTATAACAACAATAAATATTTATCATACTGGACAATAAATAATACTAAGTAGTACAAAGTAAAAACAAGCAAAAACATGGAGATTGGTACTTGCTCTTTAGTATAGGTGTAATGGAACAAGCTTTTATATGTTGATCAATATATTAAACCAAAAATGAAATTTAGCATTACTGAGAATCTTTAAAAACCTAATATTTTAACTATATATCTATAGTTTAGAATATTCTATATATAATAAATCTGACAACAGTCTTCTGGTGATTAAAAAAGAACTAGTTGTATTGACAGTGGGTCAGTTTTTATAACATTTGAAGCATCAATTACATTATAAAGCTAAACTAAAATTCAATTATTTTAGTTTGTCTGAAAAATGTATAATGTAGTTAAAAGTACTTTTAATTTTTTATTATATATAACTGTTCATTAAATTTCGTTTTGCTTGTAAAATCAGTATATGTAGTTATAAAAAAACTTCTAGAATAATAAAACTATTAAACAAATCAATATTGTTTTTAAATTAATATTTTTCTACTAGATAACAATTTACTACACAAATAAATTGCTTATTGACAGTTTAGAATTTTTTAAATAAAATAATATACTGAAAATAATGATTAAACAATTATTGTTTTAATTTATGGTATCATAATTGGTCAATTATAAAACATAAAATTAATTTAGCAATAAAACCAAATAATACAATAAATTTCTCAAGAGTTTTAAAATAGCACTTAAGGCCAACTCTTCAAATTTGACATTAATTTAAGTAAAAAATGTTACTGTGTTTTATTTATGTCTTACTATTTTATAA